>CM065390.1:41260000-41370000 GCA_033060915.1 Euryodendron excelsum | reverse complement strand
GGGACTTGAGTTCCATCCTAGTCGACAGGTTTAAAGGGACTTATCGTTCTGAGGAGTTTTCTCGAAGGACGTGCCAAACTGGATGGACTTACCGCTTGAGGGATCAACTTTCTCAAAAGTTATGCTGAATTTAATTTGATTGGTCTGGTATAGAATTGAAATTGAGGTTGAAATAAGGACTTACCGTCTCTAGGAAGACGTGCTAATTGGAATTAAACTCAGCAATGCTGCAAGGGCATTTTGGTTATTTTGCCTCTATGGGGCTCAGCGGGCCCGTGAAGCGATTGAGTCTGGAAAACTGGTTTGGACTTGAATGTGTCTATATCGGCTTGAATGTGAGTTCGGTCGGACTAGAGATTACCGAGCGGGCAAAAAAAAGTTGCTTACAACTGCCCCTCTTTTTCTGTCTTTGCTTGACAAAGGCAAAAAACAATTATGTAAGAGTCTGATGTTGACCACGAGACAGTCAAAGGGACGAAATTTGAAGATTTTTGAAGGCTGGAATTAAAAATAGCAATTTGGCCTGAAGGGGCGTTTGAAATAAGGTTTTGGCGAGAAAAAAGGGTAAAGCTGCCCAGAAGTTTAGATATGGCACCACTACTAGTGGTGCTAGACATAAAAATACCTTGCAAGGGCGCCAGGCTTGAGGATAAAACCAGCAAAACTTTTGATTCGAAGTTTGCGGTTTTGGAAGAGTAGATAGCCTATTTCTAGTATTCTGTAATAAGAGAGACCAGGGCATTGAGGGAGTGACTTTTGGGGACTTCGGAGGGTTACCGGAAGTAGTCACCATCGCTGGGATACCGGAGAAGAAAATTTCACCAAAGAACTCTAAGAGGTGAGTTTTTTGTTTTATGTTGATTTTGATGTATAGAACTCGGTTTGAGTCATGTATGTCGCGCCTAGATTTTTCGCACTCGAAGAATACACACATATGCCGGTAAAACACTGTACTCTCTCGTTAGAACTCATCCTCCTAGAATAATGAGTGCAACTAGGTTTGAATTGAAAATTGATTTGAATAAAGGGCTTTTGGAAAATATTTAGAGTCACCACCTAACTTGATTAAGGTGAGTTAGGTCACCTAAAAACTAAGCATAATCCGAAGACTACACTTAGGGTTTTTGAAAACGATTTTGAAAATACTTCCTCAAGAGAGGGTTTTTAGGAAAACAGGTTGTTTGGCAACCTTTAGAAAATAATTAAGCCTTTTTTTAAAATAAACTCCATTTTGGTCTTTCGAACATAGTGATCTAGGTTTCTAGGTTTGTAACGTTTAGGGAAGACGCACTAGCCATCACCTTACCCCACCCTTACGGTACCTACATGTCTATTCACCCTAAATTCACCTATAAGAGTCTTCAACTAACAAATGTTCAATCCTATTCACTTTAGAAAATGATTTTGAAAATAATGATGCATGAGATGTAAGTGCAAGAAAAGAGAGTTGGAAAATAGATTTGGAAATAGATTTGAAAAGAAATTGATTTGATTTAAAAGAGATTTGAAAGGATAGACTTGAAATTGGAAAGTTTTAGAAATTGGAAATAGAGATTTAGAAATAGAAATTTGGAATTGGAAGCTTGGAAGAGATTAGGAAATTAGAAACTTGAAGAAGACTGTGGAATTGGAGATTTGAAAAAGGTTGTGACCGCACCCATGAGGGTTGCCTTTTTGAGGAATCAGGTCAGTCATAGTTCGGACTAGAGTCCGATAGAAAATAGAAGATTTGATATGAAAGAAGAAGCTGAATTAGAATTTGGATTTGATTTGAATTTAGAATAGAGGATTGAAAATTGGAATTGAAGGATTAGGAAATTGATTTGGAAAGATAGAAATTGGAAGAGAGATTTAGGAAACCTAGACATAGGAAGATAGGATTTAGGAAGGACTCGAGGTTTAGGAAAGATTCGACTCGAATGTTGGAATTGGAAGATTAGGAAATATTGGAATTAGGAAAGATTCAAATTAGGAAAAGTTCGAATTGGGAAAGTTTCGTTTTAGGAAAGTTTCATTTTAGGAAAGTTTTGAATTAGGAAAGATTTCGTTTTAAGAAAGTTTTGAATTAGGAAAGTTTTGATTTAGGAAAGATTTGAATTTGGAATGTTTTGAAATAGGGAAGTTTTGAAAGTTGGAAAGTTTTCAAATTTAGAAAGTTTGGAAATAAGGAAGTTTTGAAAGTTAAAAAGTTTTGAAATTTAGAAAGTTCGGATGTTTAGAACGATTTGAAAAGTTAGATTTGAAAAGTTAAGATTTGGAAAGGGATGAAAAAAGGGTTGAATTAAGACATGTTTGGAAGCTTAAAGTTTAGGGAAAGATTTAAAAGTTTAGGTTTAGGAAACTTATGATTTAGGAAAGTGTGAGATTAGGAAGGATTTGGATTAGGAAAAATTTGGAGTTTATTCCTAAGAAGAGGTGTTTTGATTTTGTTTCCAAAAACAGAGGATAGGATCTAGTTTCCTAAATGAGAAGATTGGATTTGGTAAAGATTTGAAAGGTAAAGTTTTAAAAACCCTAGATTTGGAAGACTATAGTTTTGATGTAAAGAAGTGGTTTTGGAAATATATATATATATAGTTTTGATGTAGAAAATAAGAGGTTTTGGAAACCTATGTTTTGAGGCAAGGTTGAAAATCATGTTTTCGAGAAGAAAAACTAGGGTTTCCTAATTGTTGGCTCTAGCACTTAACTTAGACTCTACGAAAAGAGATTTTTGGAAAGTGAGTTTTTAGAAAGAGAGATTTTTAGAAGGAAATCCTGGAGAGGAGTTTCTAGAAAGAAGATTTTGGAAGGAGCTTTTAGAGAGAAGTTTTTAGAAAGTGAAATTGAGAGGAGTTTTAGAAAGAAGAGTTTGGAAGAAGCTTTTAGGAAAGAGATTTAGGGAGAGATTTTTCTAAGAAGGAAACCGAGGGAGCGTTTTTAAAATAGGAATTTTGAGGAGAGTGTTTTGGAAATGAGTTGAAAAGGAGTTTTTGAAAAATAGATTTTTGGAGTGAGCTTTTGAAAACAATTTTGGAAAGGAAATTAGAGAGAGTTTTCTAGAAAGTATGTTGGGAAAAGAGATTTTTAGAAAGAAATATTTGAAAAGAGATTTTTAGAAAGTATATGAAATATCTCACTTTCCTAAAGCGATTCTAACCATAAGAAGGTTATAACCACTTTAAGATGGTGGTTTTGAAAACAATAATGTTTTGAAAATATGAACTGTATTGGTCACTTTAAATGTAACACTTTCTTAAAGCAACCCTAGCCATGAAAAGGTTAGAATCACCCTAGGATTATGATTTTGAAAACAAGTTTTGAAAAAGAAGATTTTGATGCAAGTTTGAAAACGATGTTAATGCAAGCTTTGAAAACGAGTTTAAAAACGAATTTTAGAAGAATGCAAGATCATGATATGTACAAATGCAAAGAGGGTCGTGAACATACAAGGTTAAAGGCTTCACCACATAATCAAGGGGCCCGAACACACGTGGTCTTTGGTTAGACTAAAAGAAAGCCCTCGACATGGTGACCTTCCAATAGCCTAATCCTACACATGGACCGGGAAGTCCCTTGTTTCAAGCTTGCAAGAAAAAGGGGGGGGGGGGGGGGGGGAGAAGATGGGGGATTAAAATAGAAGAAAACTCAAGTGGGATTAGAGGGAGAAGAGAGGGGGGAAGATGCGTAAACATAAATAAGAAGCTTACCTTGTGTCTTTTTTATTTTTCTTAGCTTTCCGCACTTTGCTTTGTTTATCTTGCTTTGGTCTTCACTTCAGTCTTCAAGAGTTTGTCTTCGATCTTCAAAGCTTCGTAGTTGCAGCAATCTAAGTCTTTAATGGAGGGTTGGAGGCTAGTGTATGAGTATATGAGAGTGTATGAGTGTATTGGAGGCTAGGGTTTGGAAAACCTAAAGGAGACTAAGGTTTTGGGAGGCTACGAGCTCTGTATATCAAAGAGTAAGGTTTTTAGACTGAGTTTGTAGATGGACCTCTTTCACACGGGAGGAGACTCTGTATTTATAGACAAGGGAATGACCTGGCGCATGTTGTAGTGGCACCAGGCCAAAAATGCTTCTATCGCCACTCTAGGCCAAATATTGACTTGGCGCCACTACTAGTGGTGCCAGCCACTTAGAAAAGTTTTAGGTCGGCAAGCAACGTATCTTGAGAAGATTTGGGCGCATGTACTAGTGACTACCATGCAATTTTTAGCTTGGCTTCACTAAGAGTGACTTTGGAAGGTTCGAGAAGGTTTCAAGGGACCGAGAATGGCCCGAAAGGTTGGAAAAAGACAGGAACGCTTAAAACAGTGTCCTGGAAGTAGTAGACTTGAAAAAGGATGGCAAGATTTGTCGGAAGGGTTGACCGAGCCATTAGGGGTAAAACGGTCAACTGGTTTGGAAAGCTGCCGGGACGGACTCATAATGTCCCGGAAGAAGACTCAAGGTTTAGAAACATTATTTAGAATATTCCCAAAGGCTACCGGTTTGATATCTACAGCTGGTGTGGCTAGAAAAAGGTGACCGACCTACCAGGGGCAAAACAGTCATTTTACACTAGGTTTACCGGAACTGACTCGGAATGATCCGAAAAGATAAAGAAAGGTTAGGAATACTATAAAAAGCATTCTTGGGAGGTTACTGGTTTGATACCCAGAGCCGGTGTAGTCCGCAAGGCGTTCGGATGCCTAGGGGCAAAATGGTCATCTTGACCGGAAAGTCTCGGAATTGGCCCGAAACTAACTAGAAGGCACCTAATCATGCCGGATTGCTTTTAAGACAATCTTGGAAGGGTGGACTTACCATTTTGAGGACTTAGGTGTGTTCTCGAGAAACGTGCCGAAAATGGCCCTAGGGGCAGTTTGGTTATTTTTTACCGAAGTGGGCTAACAGGCACTGGTGTTGACCTGGGTTTTGAGTTTTTCCCCCACTCTGACAGTGGTCCCATGATACAGGGGTTTGTTGGCAATTTCCTATATCGACCTGTTTGCGAGTATTTTCACTACTCTAACGGTTGCGATTTTTGCGAGTACTTCCGCTACTCTAACGGTTCGCGATCATTCCCAACACTGTCTGATATCTAGAAGCTGCTAAAGGGACTTAGCGCTTGAGAAGTCAACTTTCTCGGAAGGCGTGCTAAAACAGACATTTTTGCATTGGCGGGGTAACAAGTGCCAAAGGAGGACCGTTCTACCATCTCGGGGATTTGGGGTCTCATCCTGGTCGACGGGTTTGACGGGACATACCGTTTTGAAGAAACTTTCTTTGAAAAACGTGTCGAATAGGATAGACTTACCATCTCAAGGAATTAACTTTCTCGAGAGAGGGATTGGAATTAGAATTGGTAAAAGGGACTTTCCGTCTCCGGAAAGACCTATTGGAATTGGAAAGGGGACTTACCGTCTTCGGAAAGACGCGCCTATGGGAATAGGACAGGAGACTTATCATCTTCGGAAAGACGTGCCTAATTTAGAATTGGAAAGGGGACTTACCGTCTTCGGAAAGACGCGCCTATGGGAATAGGACAGGAGACTTATCATCTTCGGAAAGACGTGCCTAATTTAGAATTGGAAAGGGGACTTACCGTCTTCGGAAAGACGTGCCTGATTTAGAATTGAAAAGGGCACTTACCATCTTCGGAAAGATGTGCCGCGGGATCGAACCGAACAACGCCCATAAGGGCATTTTGGTCATTTTGCCTCTATTTGGGCCTAGTGGGCCCGCGAAGCGATGGATAGACTAGATTAGGACTAGAATTCTAGAATATGTCCATATTGACTTGAAATCAAGTCTGGACATACTGTAGATTGCCGAGCGGTCAAAAATGGGATGCTTACAACTGCCCCTCTTTTTCTGTCTTTGACAACTCTTTTTCTGTCTTTGCTTGTTAAAGACATAAAATGATAAAGTAAGAGTCCCATGTTGACCATGAGGCGATCGGAGGGACGGACTTTGGAAATTTTGGAAGACAAGATTATGGAAATGAATATTGGGCCCAAAAGGCCTTTGAATTCGAGTTTTGGCGGGAAAAAAGGGCGAAGCTGCTCGGAATTGGCAACTGGCGCCTCTAGGAGTGACGTTTTTGGCAAGTTTGGCTTGGCGCCAAGCTTGGGAGTGAAACCAAAAAAATTTCTAGTTCGAGCACTTGCGGGATTTTAAAAGATTTTCGCAAATCCAGAAGACATTGTGAGGAAACCGACTTGGACATTGACGAAGCACTTATTAGGGATTACGGGTGATTGCCAAGAGTAGTCCACATCGCTGAAAAAACTGCCGGAGGAGAAGATTTCGCTAGAGAACTTTGAAAGGTGAGTTCTCTATCCTATGTTGATTTTAAATTGTAGAACTCCGTTTAATTCGTGTGAATAGTGAAAATTGATGTTTTGAATATTGTGGTGATGTTACTTTTGCATTTTGGTACTTGTTTGATTGACTTTGAGTGATTTTACGTGATTATGTAAAGAGGGTCTTTTGCAGGAATTGGAGGTTTGTTCCTACAGGCTTGGGCATTAGATTTTTTGGCTAGATTTTTATGACATGTGCCTTTGAAAAATGTGTTTAATAACCGTGTGAATTTTCGTAATTTTTTGAAAACTTGGTGAATTTTTAATTTTTTGAAAAATAAAAAAATACTTAGAAAATTAGGAAAATTGAAAACTTAAGAATGTGATAGAATTTTTAGAGTTTAAATTTTGGAAAAATTAGGAAATTTTTGAAAATCATTGATTTATTGAAAAAATAAAACGTGTGTTTTGAAAATTTCAAAAAATTAAAAAATATGCTGGTGCTGATGTCATGTGATTGTAACATTGTGAAGTGCACGATTTGTATTTTAGATTGCTGCTGTGGGTGTTGTAGAGACCATTTTTAAACAAAACTCTATCGAGATTTTTAGAAATTAGGGAAAGAGTTGGAAAAGGCTTAGAAATAAAATCTTTTTGAAGGAAAAATACAGAAAACCCTTGAGATTTGACTTGAAGTTGAAAAATCAAAAGGTGTAGGAAATTTGTTTCGACTTATCATTTGAAATCTTTTTATTATTATTTATTGTTTGTTGTTTATTTTATTTTATTTTTATTTTAACTGCATGTACGGTATATTAACACCTCTTACCTTGGCTTACCTCTTCAGGATAGCAGATGTGGGTGATGATGGTTTTCAGAGGAGACGTCGCTTGGGGAAGGCGGCTCGGACAGATTCCACCGGTGGTTCTAGTCGATCCAAAAATAGCCAAAGATCTACCGGACGGGCCTCTTCTAGTCAGAGCGGACAAGGGAGTAGACCACCTATCGACCGCTTTCCTTCAGTTGAGTAGGCCTTTGTAGAGGAGATCGGTGGAGAGAAGGAGATACCGGGTCTGGACGATCAGGTGACTGGTTACGAGAGAGCCTCCTCTAGACACAGATAGACGAATGCCGACCTGGGTGACCTGGAGATATCGGATATCCCACCGCTAGGAGACCTTGCCTATCATCCTAGCATCTACCCAAGACAACATTTGCCCCCTCCGAGGTACACACAGCTTTTAGAGGGGTTGTTCATCAAGTCTTCGTGACCATGCAATGAGCTGCTCCATCATACCGTGCTTTCTTAGCTGAGATTGGGTTCGGGGCTTTCATGGGATTACAAGCTAACCGCTTGAACCGATATCTGGTATTGGCACTTATTGAGAGATGGTTCAGAGAGACTGGGACTTTCCATTTCGTTGGCTTCGAGTTGGGACCCACTCCTTTGGATTGGGCTATCATCACGGGGCTTTCCTTCGTCGGCCGGTAGATCACCTTGCTGCCAGTCAGTAGAGACGAGGCATGCATTCTGCTGGACTTGCCTCCTCCTAAGCGTTCGGCCTTCCCAGTCTCGTAGCTCATTCAGGATGACCGTACCTTTGCTGCTGAGCCATTGCCTGCGAGGCGGGACATTATGAGACGGCGACTTGTTTTGTACATCATCTTTAGCTGCTTCTGCAACAACAACAAGACGCTTGTGCATTTTTGTTTGGTGAGCATAGTAGCTGATCTTAGGGCTTTATCAGAGCTGGATGGGGGTTCTTTTCCTTTGGCTGCTTCCTTCGATCGATGTGGGTCTGGACTTCTTCCCGTTGGGGCAGCATGACTAGTTTCTAGCCCTTTCTTGTCTGGTGGAGCTATGAGTACCTGCCTGTTCGTCGCCATGCAGTTGTCGAGGACGACCTTTATTCACGTGCTTTGAGGTGGGCTCGTGACCGGGTGGCCTAGCGATTGGAGATTACTGACTTTGTGACGCTACGAGCGAACTTGGAATTGATTAAAGCGAGAGATATGACTTGGCGGCCCTTCATTGGATCAATTCATTATGAGACTGTACGGTACTTGGTCCCATTATCCCTGTCGAGGGCTGCTTTTCTCAGTGATGATACTTGGGAGTCCTATCTAGGAGAGTAACACTGGCGGCAGTTTCATGAGGAGTTCCAGTCAGCAGGAGCTCCACCAGAGTACATGTTTGGGGCCTTAGTGGCGGGAGTGCCTATTCCCTATCAAGAGCGGCAACCGAGTGACGAGTTCTTGCTTCCTCCAGATACAGATTATGCTGCACACTTTGGGGCTCATTCTGTCGGTGCCTTCACTCAATTTGAGGTAGTAGTCAGCGGATACGCTGTGGGCCAGGAGGTGGTTGACTTGTGGCACCGAGCCAGAAGATATGTGCCTCAGGCTGAGTTTACTGCTGTGAGGGATCAAAGGGATCAATACCAGACAGAGCGAGATCAGTATTAGGCAGAGGTGGCTTCCTTGACAGTTCCGATAGCTCAGATGGGAGGTGACAGGGTATATCATCTTTTCTCTCCATCTTCTTGCTCTGCTGTTGCTTAGTTCTTCTTTCATGTGGCTGATTTCGACTCTATCTTCTCTGCAGGATGCTGGTGCTTCGAGTAGTTATTTGCCTCCTCCGATACTGGGATTCGGGGATTTCGATCCAGATGATATTGACTTTAACCTTTGATAAATGCCCCTTGTGGAGATTCTGATCTTCCCTTGCCCCTATTCCTGAGATGTATTTATGTTAGACAGTTTTATTTTGTAAGTTTTGTACAAAGATGGATATTTATGGTATTTAGATGCATGGATAGGCAAAGACATTTATGATCTTTTTAGCTAGGCATATGATTAGTTGCATGTGATGGATGATGATGTTATTTATCTATTACATGAGTTGATATTGGTGACTTCTGTTTTTATATGGAGTTATGTCTTATGCAAAGCTCATGCGATTTTTTTTAACTATTTATTATTGTCTTTTTTTAATCTTATTTTATGCACATATTATAAATTAACTAACAGAATGACAAGGGGTGCTGTCGAACTCGATATCTTTGGAATGGTAACTCCTTCCTTTTCGAGGGTCTAACCTCTCCTCTAGCTCAACCTTACCTTGATTGGATGATAGCACTTCACACCTTTCTCAACGTTTTGATCGCCTCCGACTCTCTGCTTCGGGGTTAGTGTATATAATTATTGGGCTGAAATTCTCAACTCTCGGGGTTTTAGCAACAGCTTTCCCGATCTTCAGCAGACCGATAAGCGGTCAGTCCTTTCAATCTGAGGAGACTTTGTTTAGGACCGTAATATAGGCTAGGTTATGGGGTTTCGGAAATAACAGGGTATATATGCTCAAATTCGATGTTGTTTTCAATAAGGTTTAAATCCATACCATCCTTGACTATTTTTCTTCCAGTAGAGTTAGCATCCTTCTTTAGCTTTGGCAGCATATCTAACTCATTTAGATCAAGCAATCCATTTTCAATCAGAGTGGACTTTAGTAAGGTTGTAATGTAGGCCATGGTTTTGGGGTTTTGCAAGAAAGAGTAAAGGCCCGAGCCTATTATTTCTACTGGGTTTTTTTGTAACCTAGGATCACCTTTAAATTTCCTTATTGGTTTTTACTATATACTTCTCAAGGTGAAAATGACTCTCTTCTTTCACCCTTTCTATATACTTCTTGAGATAAACATGACTTTCTTCTCTTTCAATCTTCTTATTATGCTTTTGAAGATGACTCAATCATGGTCTTCTTTAGGCTTTTCCGTAGATTTTTTTTTTATCTTGCCCCTTGGTAACTCCTTTCCTTTTTATCCCTTTTCTTTCTTTTTATGAAACGAATAATTCTTCAACCCTTTTTCCTTAGACCTTTTCCTTGGCAGTTCAATCTAACCTAATGTGGGCGATGATCTCTAGGTTGGGTTTCCTTGAAAAAGGTAAATGGTTTAACGGGTTTGGCAAGGGGTTGCTTCTAACTATATAGGAAATGAAATGAGGGCCTCTCTTTACTTTGAACTAGATTGCTTGATCTATAGAGCCTTCTGTGCTGCCCCAACCTGATAGAAGATGGATACCATTTCTAGAGTTCTCAACTATTGTCTGCCCCAGTGTGGGGGAGGGGGGGGAACAGTCTTGAATCAAGGGTTGACAAAGAAACTTTTTGTTTTCCACGAGGCACTAGGGGTTAAGCAAAGGGAGTATAAGCATTTTTTATTATTACTATTTTTTTTATATGTTAGAAAATGAAAGATGGCTCCCCGTCACTTTGATAATTTGGCAGCACATCGCTTAGCTTCGGAGTCTTGCAAATGTTGCCTTTAGGTAGTTTCTTCACTCATCCTTATCATCTCTCTCTCTGGAAAGCTGATCATTTGGCGAGTGGTTAACTCATGCTATCATCCCTTCAAGTCGGATCATTCCATAAGATAAACCATGCTCCTTGCATAGAAAGTAGTTACCATTTACAAGAGACATATAAGCTAGCAGCAATGAATAAGAGGACTATCATTTGATTATTATCATCATTTTTATGAAAAGCATAAAGTTCTTGAGCAGTAAGAAAATGTAAACATCGATTTAAAGATAGGAAGTAAAAGGGATAGAAAGAAAGTAGGTGAAAACACCCCTCTCTTGTACGCTTTTGATAGGATTCCTGTTTTAATAAGGCCTCGAGACAATGCCACATCTTCGATACTCCATTCGTAGTTCAGGTCCTTAGCTAAGCCAAGACAGGCAAAGGCTTCTGCTAGAGCTCCAGACATGTCGGCAGTGATGGTGCAGTCAGTAGCTTCATTGCTCTCTTTCTCGTTCTTTGCAACAGGTCCTTCTATAAATAGGGTGGCTAGTTCACCTCCTTCTAACTCAAACGGCTCTGTCTGTTCTCTTCGCTTTCCTAGCCCCCAGCCCATGTCTTCATAGTTATACTCAGTTGTGGGCTAAGGGTTTTCCAACAAGTGACTTTCAACTACTGCATACTTCGAGTGTAGAAACTCATCACCCCATCCATCGGCAGTTATGCTTTCGATATGTTCTTCCTTTAGGAACATTGGCTCCTCAATGGGCCAGTCAGAAGCATCAGGCACCTCATCAAGGTTATAGAGATAAATTGGGCACAATGAGAGATCATCCTCCCCATCATCTTCTTCATTGGTCTCCCAATCGTTCTCATAACCTTCGGCCTCGAGCTCATCGAACTCTCTCTCGCCTTCCATTTCTACTAATATCATGTTGACGGTGTGATCCGGCAGAGGGTTAGTGGTCACATTAGGGGTCGGAGTAGGTTTTACCGGTTGGAGATCAATGGTCTTGTTGTCGATCAAGTCTTGGATTTTGTGCCTGAGAGCGAAGCAGCTTTCGGTGTCGTGCCCTTGGCCACCCAAATGGTATTCACATATAAGGGCGGCATTAAAGGTTGGGGGTAGAGGACTTGGCAATGGGCGAGCAGGTATGGGCTTCAGGATATTGTTCTTCAACAAGTTATGGTAGACCTCAGTTTGGGTGCATGCTAAGATGTCGAAGGTACAGATGCGTCAAGCAGGTCTATTAAAGTTGGGTCATGCTCTAGCGGGGCCATAATTAGAGGTTGGAACAGGCATTGTTAAGGTGGGTAAGGGCAGGACAGGGTGTGATTGTAGTGGTGGACGGTATTAGGGTGGGAGACACTTCGCTTCCCTTCCTGATTGTTCCCTTTATAGTAGCCACTCTCTTGGCTATGTTGGTGATACTTTCTCCAGTCTTGGCATATGGGTCCGTAATCCTCCCTGTCTTGAGGTCGTTTTCTATCATCTCTCCCTACATGATGAGCTCAGAAAAGCTTTACCTACACTTGTGCAGAGCTTCTCATAGTATATACCTTGAAAAGTGTGCACAAACAGTTGTACGTACTCCTTCTCTTTCAATGGGGGATTGACTTGTGTGGCAGCTTCTCTCTATCTCAAGGCATACTTCTTGAAGCTTTCCTTTTCACCCTTGCTCATAGTAATTAGGGACCATCGATCAGAGGTGAGATCAATATTGTGATGATATTAGGCTTTAAATGCATTGACCAGCTCGATCCAGGTTATGATCTTCCTTAGGTCCAGACGAGCAAACCATTGTAGAGCAGACCCCATGAGGCTATGTTGGAATAGCTGCTTGAGGAGCTTCGAATCGTTGCCCTGACCACTTAGCGCTCCAGCATAGAGACGTAGATGAGCGATGGGGTTACCAGTGCCGTCATAATTCTGGAAGTCAAGCATTTTGAACCTAGCGGGTCTCGGGTGGTCAGGAAAGAAACATAACTCGTCATAGGCAGTGAACCCGTAAGTGTCGTGGCCATGGAGACTTTGCAGTGAATCCTCTAGCCCTTGGATTTTCAAACTGAGAGGGTCTAGGGGGGCCTTCTTTACGACAGGTGAAAGTCATATGGTCTCGTCTTCTTTAGCACTGATCCCTTTAGCATCTTCCTTATTCCTCCCCGCATTGTCAGACTGAAGCATTATCCTTGAATTAGCGGGTTCAGGGTCCTTTAACGAAGTCATGGACGATGATGGGACTGCAACAGTATCCTTCATACCCATAGTTTGATTGAGTTTGTGCATCTCATCCATCTTGGTCCTCATTTCGTTGACCTCTTCCCAAGAGACTTGAGATGATTCTTCAGGGTTAGCAGCCATCAGTGATGCTCTTTGTCGGGTGATAATGGGATCCCTAGGAGGATATTGCCCCTTCTTGGGAGCAATATTGACTCAGTATAGGGTGACCTCTATAAATGAAAAGGAAGAAAGAAAAAGACAAAAACACAAATCGCAAGTCAGCTTCTGGTTTTTAGAGAGATTTATGCAATGGATGTCCTAGGGTGCCCTTCTTTTAGGAGGGAAGCTAAGCATGATGTATTGGCTCACTTTTGGAGATAGGGGATTGCCACTGTATGCAGATGCCTTGCCGTCAGCTGGGAACCTTTCCTTCGTTCATGCATTTATTCACTCACTCATTCGCGTAAAATGAAGAAATACATTTAACTTCGAGTTTATGATATAAAAGAATTGAAATACATTTTAACAGGGGGAGAGGGAACATGTTTCTTTGGAATTTCTGCCTATCTAGTTTTATGTGAGAAGTCCTAAACTAATCTTGAGTCTCCGGATCTGCCTTCCTTGGTTTTAATGTCGAGGAGGTCACTGAGAGACCTTGTTAACTGATTGCCCCTTGTCTTCTTATCAACCCTATCTCTGTGAGCATAGAGGGATTGGGGCCCCTCTTATGGAATGAATTGAGATACATGCTATAAGTCCTTAGGGTTACGTGGGAACCCTTAGGGTTTGGGTAGGCTTAATGCAAGGGAGAGTGAACTAGGTGTCACTCTCTTTAGGTTGATCATATACATGAGAATGCAGTGACTTGAGTTACTTGGAACTCTTGTCTTGACATGGAATATGGGATGCATGAAAATGGATGCATAGAGTATAAGGAAAGGGAATACAGTTGAAGTACATATGCATGTATGAGTAGTTAGAAAGGCATTATAACAACAGGAATAGACTGGTATAAATGAAAATAAGAGCAGTTGCCCTTTCCTCCATGGTTTTGGAAAATGGTGCGCGTGTCTTGAATCCGGCAAAGGTTTAGCTATGCATGGCATCTATATGAGCATAAGGTTGAGGGCTGACTAATGTGTCCTAAAAAGGCTTGGTCCCCGGATCTTCAAACCTAGGGCCACTCCCCGATGTGGTGCCATGATCGGTTGGTGATCCGAACAGGGGAACCATCAAGAGGCCGTAGGCGAAGAAACTGATACAGCATCTTGCCCATAACCAATATACCGTTCTCTCTTTCTAACTAGAAGGGTCATATCAGAGTAAAAATGCAAGTATGTAGAATGCAGGTGCACATGCAGTGTGTGTGTGATTTTTGAAAGCAGAGGAAAGAGTCCAACAACTCTCATCCATCCTGTTCATCACATTCATGCATGGCAGTTAATAAAATTTAAACAAAAAGTGTACCTACAAAACAAAGATGCAAGAGTTAATATGTGGATGGCAAACTTAATACAAGATAATATGAATAAATGCAAGTGTTTTTAAAACAATTTTGAAAATTTGGTTGAAAACAAAGGGAGAGATGTACAGTGAAATGAAACAATCCAATCGATGCATCACCAGATTTGGCGACTCTCCGCAATTTAATTTTTTTTTTCAAATGACTCTCCATATCTTACACTGCAACCGCTATAGCACACAGTCCATACTTGTCCCATTACAAATCCATTAAAAAACATAAAGAGCTTCATGGACCATCAATGGTTATGTATCACACTTGGCTCTAGATTGGTAGCATTTGACAGGAGCCATAATATAGATTAACCTTGTGTATCAAAATCCCTAACTCCAATTAAATTTAACTAAGACTCTATACATGACATTAAGATAAACTAAACAGCTTCACTGCATTGTCAATTTAAAAATTTAAAGTGAATAGGATTGAACAAGTTAATTAAAGACTCTGCATGGGTGAAGAGTAAAGAGACATGACTACGGCCTAATACTCTAAGTGTCCGCAGTGGAGTCGTCAGCTGTCATGCCGAGATTTTTTGCACTCGAGGAATACACACACAAGCGAGAAAAATATTGTACTCTCTCATTAGAACACATCCTCCTAGAAGAATGAGTGTGACTAGGTTTGAATTGAAAATTGATTTGAATAAAGGGGAGTCGCCACCTAACTTGATTAAGGTTAGTTAGGTCACCTAAAAACTAAGTATAATCCGAATACTACACTTAGGGTTTTTGAAAACGATTTTGAAAATACTTTTTCAAGACATGGTTTTCAGGAAAACATGTTGTTTGGCAACCTTTAGAAAATAATTAAGCCATTTTTGAAATTAAACTCCATTTTGGTCTTTCGAAAACAGTGATTTAGGTTCGGAGGTTGGTTACGTGTAGGGAAGACGCACTAAGCCATCACCCTACCCCGCCCTTGCAGTACCTATATGTCTATTCACCCTAAATTCACCTATGAGAGTCTTCAACTAATAAATGTTTAATCATATTCACTTTAGAAAACGATTTTGAAAAAAATGATGCAAGAGATATAAGTGCAAGAAAAGAGAGTTGGAAAATAGATTTGAAAAAAAATTGATTTGATTTAAAAGAGATTTGAAAAGATAAACTTGAAATTAGAAAGTTTTAGAAATTGGAAATAGATATTTGGAATTGGAAGCTTGGAAAAGATTAGGAAATTGAAAAGTTGAAGAAGATTGTGAAATTGGAGATTTGAAAAAGGTTGTGACTGCACCCATGAGGGTTGCCTACGTATCCTTTTTGAGGAATCAAGTCAGTCATAGTTCGGACCAGAGTCCAATAGAAAATAGAAAATTTGATATGAAAGAAGAAGCTGAATTGGAATTTAAATTTGATTTGAATTTAGAATAGAGGAATGGAAATTGGAATAGAAGCATTAGGAAATTGATTTGGAAAGATAGAAATTGGAAGAGGGATTTGGAGCTGTTTTGGAAAGATTGAGATTTAGGAAACCTAAACTTAGGAAGATAGGATTTAGGAAGGACTCAAGGTTTAGGAAAGTTCGACTCGAATGTTGGAATTGGATGATTAGGAAAGACTGGATTTAGGAAAAGTTCGAATTAGGAAAGTTTCGTTCTAAGAAAGTTTCGTTTCAGGAAAGTTCCGTTTTAGGAAGGTTTCATTTTAGGAAAGTTTTGAATTAGAAAAGGTTTTATTTTAAGAAAGTTTTAAATTATGAAAGTTTTGATTTAGGAAAGATTTGAATTTGCAATGTTTTGAAGTAGGGAAGTTTTGAAAGTTGGAAAGTTTTGAAATTTAGAAAGTTTGGAAATAGGGAAGTTTTGAAAGTTGGAAAGTTTTGAAATTTAGAAAGTTTGGAATTTAGAAAGTTTGGCAATTTAGAAAGATTTGAAAAGTTAGATTTGGAAAGTTAAGATTTGGAAAGGGATGGAAAAAGGGTTGAATTAGGAAAGGTTTGGAAGCTTAAAGTTTAAGGAAAGATGTAAAAGTTTAGGTTTAGGAAACTTATGATTTAGGAAAGTGTGAGATTAGGAAGGATTTAGATTAGGAAAATTTTGGAGTTTATTCCTAAGAAGATGTGTTTTGATTTTGTTTCCAAAAACGGAGGATAGGATCTAGTTTCCTAAATGAGAAGATTGGATTTGGTAAAGACTTGAAAGGTAAAGTTTTAGAAACCCTAGATTTGGAAGAGTATAGTTTTGACATAAAGAAGAGGTTTTGGAAATATATATATAGTTTTGATGTAAAAAATAAGAGGTTTTGGAAACCTATGTTTTGAGGCAAGGTTGAAAATCATGTTTTTGGGAAGAAAAAACTAGGGTTTTGTCGCGCCCAGATTTTTCGCACTCGAGAAATACTCACACAAGCTGGAAAAATGTTGTACTCTCTCGTTAGAACTCACCCTCCTAGAAGAATGAGTGCGACTAGGTTTGAATTGAAAATCTGATTTGAATAAAGGGGCTTTTGGAAAAAGATTCGGAGTCGCCACCTAACTTGATTAAGGTGAGTTAGGACACCTAAAAACTAAGAATAATCCGAAGACTACACTTAAGGTTTTTCGAAAAGGTTTCTGAAAATACCACCTTAAGAGAGGGTTTTTAAGAAAAACAGTTTGTTTGGCAAACTTTGGAAAACATTTAGCCCTTTTTGAAAAATAACTCATTTTTGGTCTTTGAAATCCGTGATCTAGGTTCAGAGGTTGGTTACGTATAGGGAAGACGCATTAAGCCATCACCCTACCCCGCCCTTTCGGTACCTACATGTCAATCTACCCTAGATTCACCTATGACAGTCTCCAATTAACTAATGTTCAATCCTATTTACGTTGGAAAAGAATGTTTAAAAAGGCATGATGCATGATATGCAAGTGCAAGTTAAGAGAATTGAAAAATGGATTTGGAAATAAATTTGAAAAGAATTTGATTTGATTTTAGAAAAGATTTGAAATTAGAATTGAAAAGAGATTTGAAAAGAGTTATGAACTTGAAAACTTGAAAGAATGTTGTAGGATTGGAGATTAGAAAGAAGTTGTAGAAATAGAAATTTGAAACATGTTGTGGAATTTGAAATTTGAAAAATGTGGAGATAGAGACTTGAAAAATGTAGTGACCGCACCCATGAGGGTTGCCTACGTATCCTTTTGGAGGAATCAGGTCAGTCGTAGTTCGAACAAGAGTCCGATTGAAAATAGAAGAACTGATTGGAAGAAAGAGATTGAATTAGAAATTGCATTGGAAAATTGAGAGATTGAACTTAGAATAGAAGATTGAAAATTGGAATTTAGAATTTTGGAATTGAAGAGATTGGATGTTGATTTGAAAAGGTAGAATTTGAAAAAAAATTTAGACCTGTTTTGGAAAGACAGAAGTTTAAGAAACCTAGACCTAGGAAAGAGACTTAGGAAAGATTCGACTTGACTTGGAAGGCTTAGGAGATTAGGAAATATTGGATTTAGGAAATGTTTGAATTAGGAAAAGGTTCGATTTAGGAAAGTTTCGAATTAGGAAAGTTTCATTTTTGGAAAGTTCCAAATTAAGAAAGTTTTGAATTAGGAAAGTTTTCAAATTTGGAGAGTTTCGAAATTAGGAAAGTTTTGAAATTAGGAAATATTTTGAATTAGGAAAGGTTCGAATTAGGAAAGTTTCAAAATAGGAAAATGTTGTTTTAGGAAAGGTTTTGAAATTAGGAAGTTTTGAAAGTTGGAAAGTTTAGAATTTGGAAAGTTTTGAAATAGGAAAATTTTGAAAATTGGAAAGTTTTGAGTTTAGAAAGTTTTGAAATAGGGAAGTTTCAACTTAAGAAAGTCTTGATTTAAGAAAGTTTTGAGTTTAGAAAAGTTTTAGATTTGGAAAGTTTTAGAGTTTTAGAAAATCTTGAGATTAGGAAAGGTTTGAATTTAAGAAAGGTTTGAAAACTTAGGTTAGGAGAGTTAAGATTTGGAAAGGGACGGAATTAGGAAATGGTGGAATTACGAAGGATGTGAAAATTGAGTTTTAAAATATAGGAAAGATTTTTATGTTCAAGTTTTGGAAACTTAAGATTTAGGAAATGAGAAGATTAGGAAGGATTCAATTTAGGAAAGATTTGGATTTTGAAATTTAAGGAATGATTTAAAGTTTAGGTTTAGGAAACTTAAGGTTTAGGAAGGTAGAAAATTAGGAAGGAGTTGAATTAAGAAAGGTTTGGATTAGGAAAGGATTGGATTTGGTTTCTAAAAGCAAAGGTTTGATTTTGTTTCCAAAAACGGAGGATGGGATCTAGTTTCCTAAACGGAAAGATTGGATTTGGTGTCCTAAAGGGAAAATTTGATTTGACGAGGATTTAGAAAAGGAAATTTCTAGAAACCCTAGGTTTCGAAGTGTAGAATTTTGATGTAGAAAAGAGGTTTTGGAAATGTGTATAGTTTGGATGTAGAAAACGAGAGATTTTGGAAACCTAGGTTTGGGGCAAGGTTTGAAAACCATGTTTTTGGGAAGAAAATTAGGGTTTCTTAGGGTTTCTAAGGAAAGGGATTTTTTGGAAAGTGCATTTTTTAGAACGAAGGTTTTTAGAAGGGAATCCTAGAGAGGAGTTTTTGGAAAGATTTTTAGGAAGCGTTTTCTAGGAAAGAGACCTAGGGAACGTTTTTGAAAAGTGGACTTTGAAGAGAGCATTTTGGAAAGGAGTTGAAAAGGAAGCTTTGAAAAATAGATTTTGGAGGGAGTTTTTGAAAACAACTTTGGAGAGGAGAGTTTTAGGAAAGTATGTTGAAAAAGAGATTTTTAGGAAGAGATTTTTGAAAAGAAAGCTTTTTGGAAAGTATAAAAAACGTCTCACTTTCCTAAAGCAATTCTAGCCATAGGAAGGCTAGAACCACTTTAGGAAAGTGGTTTTTGAAAATAACAAGGAGTTGAAAATATAGACCATGTGGGTCACTTTGAATGTAACACTTTCCAAAAGCAACCTTAGCCATGAAAAGGCTAGAATCACCCTAGGATTGTGATTTTGAAAATATGTTTTGAAAAAGAGATTTTGATGCAACTTTGAAAACAAGTTTAAAGATGATTTCGAAAACGACTTTGAAAACAACTTTTGGAAGATGCAAGATCATGATATGCACAATGCAATTTTGGAGTCATGAACATACAAGGTTAAGGCTTTACCACATAATCAAGGGGGCTGGACCCACGTCGTCTCCGGTTAGCCTAAAGGAAAGCCCCCGACACGGTGACCCTCCGATAGTCTAATCCTACACATGGACCGGGAGTCCCCTTGTTTCAAGCATGCAAAGAAAGGGGGGGGGGGGAAAGAGATGGGGGATTAAAATAGAGAAAACCCAAGTGGGTTAGGAGAGAGAAGAGAGAGGGGGAAGTGCGAAAATTTAAATGGAGAACCTACCTTGTATCTTGTTTATTTTGCGTGCCTTGCTTGTCTTGGATCTTCGGTCTTCGTCTTGAATCTTCAATAGTTGTCTTCAAGCTTTAGATTGCAGCTCTTCAAGCCTTCAAAGGAGGGTTGAAGACTAGTGAATGAGTGTATGGGGGTGTATAGGAGTGTATATGAGGCCAAGGTTTGGAAAACCTAGGGAAGCTAGGGTTTAGGGAGTGTTCGAGCTCTGTACATCGAATTATAGGATTTTTAGATTGAGTTTACGGACCCTTTTCACGCTGGAAGAGGTTCTGTATTTATAGAGGTTGGACAAACGTGGCGCCTGTTGCAGTGGGGCCAGGCCAAACTTTACACTAGCGTCACTAGGAGTGGCGCCAGCCATTTAGGAAATATTTAAGGTCGGCAAGCAACGTATCTTTGACTAGATTTGGGCGGCTCTACTAGTGACTACCATGTAATTTTTAGCCTGGCTTTACTAAGAGTGACTCTGGAAAGTCCGAGAATGATTTTAAGAAACCGGGAATGGCCTGAAAGGCTAGAAAGGAGCAGGAACACTTAAAATAGTGTCCTAGAGGTATTTGACTTGAAAAATGAGGATAAGATGTGTCGGAGGGGCTGACCGGGCCTTTAGGGGCAAAACGGTTAATCGGGTTAAGAAGTTGCCGGGACAAACTCGGACCGTCCCAGAAGAAGACTTGGAATTTTGAAACATTATTCAGAATGTTCCCAAAGGTTTTCGGTTTGATTCCCAGAGCCGGTGTGGTCGGAAAAGGTGACCGACCCACCAAGGGCAAAACGATCATTTTGCACCAGGTTTACCGGAACTGACTCGGAATGATCGGAAAGAATAGAGGAAGGTCGAGAACACTATAAAAAGTAGTCTCAGAAGGTTACTGGTTTGATACCCAGAGCCGGTGTGGTCGGAAAAGGAGACCGGCCCTCTAGGGGCAAAACGGTCATTTTGTGTCAGGTTAGCCGGAACTGACTCAGAATGATCCAGAAAGATAAGGAAAGGTTGAGAATACTTTAAGAAGCATTCTCAAGAAGTTACCGGTTTGATACCCAGAGTCAGTGTGGTCGAAAAAGGAGACTGGCCCACCAGGGGCAAAACGGTCATTTTATACTAGGTTTGTCGGAACTGACTCGGAATGATCCGAAAAGATAGAGTGAAGTTACTAAAGGGGCCCTGATTAGAACCGTCTCGAGGAATAAACTATCTCAAGACAGGGATTGGAAAGGGGACTTACCGTCTTCGAAAAGACGTGCCTGATTGGGAACCATCTCGAGGAATAAACTGTCTCGAGAGAAGGATTGGAAAGGGGACTTACCGTCTTCGAAAAGACGTGCCTGATTTGGAACCGTCTCGAGGAATAAACTGTCTCGAGAGAGGGATTGGAAAGGAGACTTGCCGTCTTCGAAAAGACGTGCCTGATTGAAACCGTCTCAGGGAATAAACTGTCTCGAGAGAGGGATTGGAAAGGAGACTTACCGTCTTAGAAAAAACGCGCCTGATTGGAACGGTCTCGAGGAATAAACTGTCTTGAGAGAGGGATTGGAAAGGGGACTTACCGTCTTCGAAAAGACGCACCTGATTGGAACCGCCTCAAGGAATAAACTGTCTCGAGAGAGGGATTGGAAAGGGGACTTATAGTCTTCGAAAAGACGTGCCTAATTGAAATTGTCTCGAGGAATAAACTGTCTCGAAAGAGGGATTGGAAAGGGGACTTACCGTCTTCGAAAAGACGTGCCTGATTTGGAACCGTCTCGAGGAATAAACTGTCTCGAGAGAGGGATTGGAAAGGAGACTTACCGTCTTCGAAAAGACGTGCCTGATTGAAACCGTCTCAAGGAATAAACTCTCGAGAGAGAGGGATTGGAAAGGAGACTTACCGTCTTAGAAAAAACGCGCCTGATTGGAACGGTCTCGAGGAATAAACTGTCTTGAGAGAGGGATTGGAAAGGGGACTTACCGTCTTCGAAAAGACGCACCTGATTGGAACCGTCTCAAGGAATAAACTGTCTCGAGAGAGGGATTGGAAAGGGGACTTACAGTCTTCGAAAAGACGTGCCTAATTGAAACTGTCTCGAAAGAGGGATTGGAAAGGGGACTTACCGTCTTCGAAAAGACGTGCCTGATTGGAACGGTCTCGAGGAATAAATTGTCGAGAGAGAGGGATTGGAGCTGGAAAGAACAATGCCCCTAAGGGCATTTTGGTCATTTTGCCTCTATTTGGGCCTGGTGGGCCCACGAAGCGGCGGACAGATGGGATTTGGACTTGGAAAGTTGGTTTCGATTGGAATATGCTCACAATGACTTGAACACAAGTCTGGACGGAATGTAGACTGCCGAGCGGTCAAAAATGGGGTGCCTACAGGTTTCCTAATTGTTGGCTCTAGGGCTTAACTTGGACTCTAAGAAAGAGATTTTTGGAAAGAGAGTTTTTAGAAAGAGAGATTTTTTAAAAGAAATCCTGGAGAGGAGTTTCTAGAAAGAAGATTTTGGAATGAGCTTTAGAGAGGAGTTTTTAGAAAGTGAATTTGAGAGGAGTTTTAGAAAGAAGACTTTGGAAGAAGCTTTGAGGAAAGAGATTTAGGGAGAGAGTTTTCTAAGAAAGAAACCTAGGGAGTGTTTTTAGGAAAGGAATTTTGAGGAGAGTGTTTTGAAAAAAAGTTGAAAACGAGTTTTTGAAAAATAGATTTTTGGAGGGAGCTTTTGAAAACAATTTCAGAAAGGAGATTGGAGAGAGTTTTCTAGAAAGTATGTTGGGAAAAGAGATTTTTAGAAAGAAATATTTGAAAAGAGATTTTTAGAAAGTATATAAAATATCTCATTTTCCTAAAGCGATTCTAACCGTAGGAAGGTTAGAACCACTTTAAGATAGTGGTTTTGAAAACAACAATGTTTTGAAAATATGGACCGTATTGGTCACTTTAAATATAACACTTTCCTAAAGCAACTCTAGCCATGAAAAGGCTAGAATCACCCCAAGATTGTGATTTTGAAAACAAGTTTTGAAAAATAAGATTTTGATGCAAGTTTGAAAACGATGTTAATGCAAGCTTTGAAAATGAGTTTGAAAACTAATTTTAGAAGAATGCAAGATCATGATATGTACAAATGCAAAGAGGGTCATGAACATACAAGGTTAAAGGTTTCACCACATAATCAAAGGGGCCGAACACACGTGGTCTCCGGTTAGACTAAAAGAAAGCCCCCAACATGGTGACCTTCCAATAACCTAATCCTACACATGGACCAGGAAGTCCCTTGTTTCAAGCATGCAGGGGAGAAGAAGATGGGGGATTAAAATAGAAGAAAATACAAGTGGGTTCAGAGGGAGAAGAGAGGGGGGAAGATGCGTAAACGTAAATAAGAAGCCTACCTTATGTCTTCTTTATTTTGCTTAGCTTTGCACACTTTGCTTTGCTTGTCTTGCTTTGGCCTTCACTTCAGTCTTCAAGAGTTTGTGTTCGATCCTCAAAACTTCGTAGTTGCAGCAATCCAAGTCTTTAATGGAGGGTTGGAGGCTAGTGTATGAGTATATGAGAGTGTACGAGTGTATAGGAGGCTAGGGTTTGTGTATGAAGGATACGGTTTGGAAAACCTAAAGGAGACTAAGGTTTTGGGAGGCTACGAGCTCTGTATATCGAAGAGTAAGGTTTTTAGACTGAGTTTGTGGACCTCTATCACGCTGGAAGAGGCTCTGTATTTATAGACAAGGTAATGACCTAGCGCTTGTTGTAGTGGTGCCAGGCCAAAAATGCTTCTGGCACCACTAGGAGTGGTGCCAGGCCAAATATTGACTTGGCGCCACTACTAGTGGTGCCAGCCATTTAGGAAAGTTTTAAGGTCGACAAGCAACGTATCTTGAGAAGATTTGGGTACCTGTACTAGTGACTACCATGCAATTTTTAGCCTGGCTTCACTAGGAGTGACTCTGGAAGGTCCGGAAAGGTTTTAAGGGACCGGGAATGGCCCAGAAGGTCAGAAAAGGACAGGAACACTTAAGACAGTGTCCCAGATGTAGTAGACTTAAAAAAGGAAGGCAGGATTTGTCGGAAAAGTTGATTGAGCCATTAAGGGCAAAACGATCAACTGGATCAGAAAGCTACTGGGATGAACTCAGAATGTCCCGAAAGAAGACTCGAGATTTAGAAACATTATTTAGAATGTTCCCAAAGGCTACCGGTTTGATATCTAGAGTCGGTGTGGCTAGAAAATGGCGACCGACCCACAAGGGGCAAAATGGTCATTTTGCACTAGGTTTACCGGAACTGACTCGAAATGATCCGGAAAGATAAAGGAAGGTTGGGAATACTATAAAAAGAATTCTCGGGAGGTTACCGGTTTGATACCCAGAGCCGGTGTGGTCCCCGGGGCATTCGGATGCCTAGTGCAAAATGGTCATCTTGACCAGAAAGTCTCAGAATTGGCCCGAAACTGACTAGAAGGCACCTAATCATGCCAGATTGATTTTAAGACAATCTTAGAAGGGTGGATTTACCATTCTGAGGACTTAGGTGTGTTCTCGAGAAACGTGTCGAAAATGGTCCTAAGGGCAGTTTGGTCATTTTCACCGAAGTGGGCTAGCAGGCACTGGTGTTGACCTGGGTTTTGAGTATTTTCGCCACTCTGACGGCGGTCTTGTGATACAGGGGTTTGTTGGCTATTCCCTATATCGACCTGTTTGTGAGTATTTCCGCTACTCTGACGGTTGCGATGTTTGCGAGTACTTTCGCTACTCTAACGGTTCACGATCATTCCCTACACTACCTAATCTCGGGAAGCTGCTAAAGGGACTTAGCGCCTGAGAAGTCAACTTTCTCAGAAGGCATGCTGAAACGGACATTTCTACATTGGCGGGCTAGCAGGCGCCAAAGGTGGACCGTTCTACCATTTTGGGGATTTGGGGTCTCGTCCCAGTCGACAAGTTTGAAGGGACATACCGTTTCAAAGAAACTTTCTTCGAAAAATGTGTCAGACAGGATAGACTTACCGTCTCGAGGAATCAACTTTCTCAAGAGAGGAATTGGAATTAGAATTGGAAAAGGGGACTTACCGTCTTCAAAAAAACGTGCCTGATTTGGAATTGGAAAGGGGACTTATTGTCTTCGGAAGGACGTGCCTTCGGGATCAGACCTAACAATGCCCATAAGGGTATTTTGGTCATTTTGCCTCTATTTAGGCCTGGTGACCACGCAAAGCGATGGATAGACTAGATTAAGACTAGAATTCTAGAATATGTCCATATTGACTTGAAATCAAGTCTGGACGGACTGTATACTGCCGAGCGGTAAAAAATGGGGTGCTTACAATGTAAATAGTCAAAACTATTGCTTTTATGTGTTTTGAACACTTTGGTAGAGTTATTTTTGCATTCTGATACTTGTTTGATTGAATTTGGGTAGTTTTTCATATTTATGTAAAGAGAGTTTCTGCAGGAATTGGGGATTTATTCCTACAGCCTTGGGTATTAGGTTTTTTGGCTAAATTTTTATGCCACATGCCTTAAAAAATTTTGGTGAACAACTATATGAAATTTCCTGATTTTCTAAAAAAAATTTGTATTTTTTATTTTTCAAAAAATAGAAAAAAGGTTGAGAAATAAGAAAATACTAGAAATATTTGAATTTAACCTCTAGAAAAATACGAGAATATTTTAGAAAATGTTTGAACTGGTTTTTGAAAGATTTTTGTGACAATTTTGAAGACCCTTGAATTTTTGAAAAATAAAACGGGTATTCGGACATTTGGAAATCTTAGGAATGTGCACAGATTTTTTTGTACGTGTTGGTGTCATGTGATTGTGTCGTGGGGTGCCCGATTTGTGTGTCGTTGCAAGATTTTAAGCATTGTAAGGACTATTTACAAATGAGATTCTATCAAAAATTCTTCAAAATTAAGAAGAGAATTAGAAAACTTTTTAAAATGAAATCTTTTTGATGGGAAAAGGCATAAAATCTTTGAAGATAGGGCCTTTTTGGCAGAGAAGGTCCCAAAAAACTTGAGGAGGCCAAAAACTATTGAAAGAAAAACTTAGGAAGAATTTTTTAAAATGAAATTTTGAATAAAAATTTGAATATGAATTTTGAATTTGGAAAACTTGGGAAGAGTGATAAGGATTCTGGAAAAAGGAAATTTTTGAGGATTGAAACCTTGAGAAGTTTTGAGGATTGATTTTTCAATGAGACTTTTTTGAAGCAAAAAGCTTTTTAGAAAACTTTGATTGGAATAGAAATTTTTTTAAGGAAGAAACTTGAGATAGACTTTGATTGAAAATTTTTGAAAATGAACTTTTGATTTAGAAACTATTTTGATTTGAAACTTGGACAAAATGCGTAAAAAATTTGTTTTGACTTGATATTGACTTTTTAAAGGCAAAAAAGTTTAGAAAATTCATTTTGACTCAAAATTTGAAATTTTGAAAACAAGTTGTGTAGAAAATTTATTTTGATTCGAAATTTGAATTTTTGAAGACAAGATATGTAGAAAATTCATCTTGACTCGAGACTGAAACTCTTTTGAAAGCAAAATGTATAGGAAATTTATTTAGACTCGAAACTTGAAATCTTTTAATCCTTTGTTTTCTTTACCTACCTTTAATTTTTTGAACTATGCTTATCATATATTGACGTCCTTACCTTGATTTGGCTTTCAGGATGGCAGACGCAGGTGACGATGGATTCAAGAGGAGACGCCGCTCCGGCAAGGGGGCTCATACAAATTCGGTAGGTAGCTCCAGTCGTTCTCGAGGTAGCCAGAGATCCGCTAGCCAGGCATCTTCTAGCCAGAGCAGGAAGCGAAATAGGCCTCCAGTTGACCCCTTCCCTCCAATTGAGCCAACCTTTGTGGAGGAGACGAATGCTGAGGACTAAGTAATGAGCCTTGGAGATTGGGCGATAGGTTATGGGTAGGCTTCCACTAGACACAGGTAAACGAATGTAGATCTTAGTGACTTGGAGGTACCAGATATTCCTCCACTAGGGGATTTAGCCTATCATCCCAGCGTGTACTCCCAGCAACACTTGCCTCCTCCCTGGGTACATACATCTTTCAGAGGGGCCGTCCATTAGGCATTCATTACCATACAGCAGGCTACTCCATCCTACTGTGCCTTCTTATCAGAGATTTAGTTCAGCGCATTTATGGGCTTACAGGCTAATGGTCTGAATCGACACTTTGTACTGGCATTGATTAAGAGGTGGTTTGGAGAGACTAGGACCT
The DNA here is from genome assembly GCA_033060915.1 of Euryodendron excelsum. NCBI lineage: Eukaryota > Viridiplantae > Streptophyta > Magnoliopsida > Ericales > Pentaphylacaceae > Euryodendron > Euryodendron excelsum. Next base: position 41,343,115 of record CM065390.1, on the reverse strand, counting down.
TTCATTTCATGGGCTTCAAGCTAGGTCCTACTCTGTTATATTGGGCCATCATTACAGGGCTTTCCATTGTCGGTCAACAGATCACCTTATAGTCTGTCAGTAGGGTTGAAGCATGCGCTTTATTGGACTTGCCACCTCTTGAGCATTCCACTTTTCCAGTTTCTTGGCTTAGTTAGGACGAGAATGCCTTTGTTGTTGAGCCACTACCTGCATGGCGAGATATGATGAGGTGACGACTTGTTTTGTGCATCATTTTTAGTTGTTTCTACAACAACAACAAGTCGATTGTCCCTTTTCAATTGGTGAGCATAGTAGCTGACTGGGGAGCATTACCAGAGCTAGACTGGGGGTTTTTCTCCTTTAGCTACTTCCTTAGATCCATGTGAGTCCGGACCACCTCCTGCTAGGGTAACGCGACTAGTTTTTTGCTCTTCTTGGTCTGGTGGAGCTATGAGTACTTGCTAGTCCGCCGCCAAGAGGTTGTAAAGGCTGATCTTTATCCTCGAGCCTTGAGGTGGGCTTGCAATCAGGTGGCTCAGTGATCTAAGATCACTGACTTTATGATGATACGGGTATCACGCCTCGTTTTTAGACACCAGGCCCTCTTGGCTCGGGAAAAAAGTTCAGTGCTCTCTTGTTAAAACTCATCCTTCTAGAACGACAAATACGACGGGGTTTGAATTTTTGAAATAGAGTTTATTAGGGCTTTTTGAAAAGGACTTTAGAGTCACCAACTAACATATTTAAAAATGTGCTAGGTCATCTATACCAAGTAAAACCCGAGGGTTAAACTTAGGTTTTGGAAAAGGTTTTTGAAAAACATCCTCATGTGAGGGTTTTGGAAGGTAGGGTAGTTTGACAACGCTAAAAATTTTGGAAAGCCCTTTTGAAAATTGACTCTGATTTTGGCCTTTGAAACAAAAATTCTCATGTTTGGCAGTTGGTTACATGCAAGGAAGATGTCCTAAGACTATCACCCTACTCCGCCCTTGCAGTACCTATATGTCTATTCACCTTTTACTCACCTAACTATGACTCACCAGTTACCTACGTTTAATGCTATCCACTTAGAAAAGCATTTGAAAACAAAGTTTGAAAAGAGTTTGAAAGAAGGAATTGAGTTTGAAAAATTGTTATGGAATTGGGAATTTGGAAAGGGTTGTGACCGCACCCCATGAACGATTGCCTATGTACCTCCTTAAAGAGGATCAAGTCAGCCATAGTTTGGACAAGAGTCCGAAGGAGTTAGAATTTTGAAATGAGTTTCTATATCTACAAAGTTTTCATTTTTAGAAAGTTTCCTTTTCGGGAAAATTTGAGTTTGAAAGTGTTTCCTTTTCAAAAAAGATTGGACTTGGAAATGTTTCCTTTTCAGAAATATTGGATTTGAAAATGTTTCCTTTTTAGGAAGATTAAGATTCCATTTGATTTTGAAAAATGTAAGTTTGGATTGTTTCCAAGATAGGAGGAGTTGATTTAGGGTTTAAATTTAGAAGGTTTGAAAAAGGAGTGATTTGTGGGATTTGAATTAGAGGATTTTGATTCGATCGATTTAAAAAGGGAAGTTTGAAAAAGGGAATTTTTGGTTGATTTGAAAATTGAAGATTTTGAGGGTTTGAAAAAAGTATGATTTTGACTTGAAAAAAGAAAGTTTAGGATTGGATTTCTAGGGCTTAACAAATGCAAGTTTTATAAATGGTTTGAAAATCTAGTCTTTTGAAAACATGTTTTGGGATTCGAAACCCTAACTTGGATTTTAGACATCCAAAAGAATATCGCACTTTGCCTAAAACCATTCTAGCCATGGAGAGGCTAGAATTGCTTTAGGCTTGTGGCTCTTGAAAAACAAAGAAGGCACGAGGCCAAAAATATAGACCCTTCGGGTCCTTTTAAATGTCACACATTTCTCGAAACAACCCTAATCATGAAAAGACTAAAATCATTCCAAGACCGTGTTTTTGAAAAGAAACAAATGTAGGCTAATAGGAGCCGTTTGAAAAGTCACAAAACCCTAACAATAAAAGGGTTAGGATCCACCTAGAATTATGGTTTCAAGAAAAATACTTTGAAAATGATTTTAAGGGGTAAAGACATGGCGAGAGTGCAAATGTATGTCAATGATAACAACGGCATGAAACATATAATGCTAGGTATCACCACATTGCAAGACGGCCCTAAGGCCATGCCGTGAAGCAAGTGAGGGCCAAGAAGAGAGTCCCGATCAGTAATCTCCTCTTGTTCACTCTCGACATGGACCTAACGTCCTCTTGTTCCAACCATGTAAGAAAGGGGGGTTTAGAGATAGGGGATTAAAAATGAGAAAACCGCAAGTGGGTTCGGAGGGAGAAGAGAGAGTGGGGAGTACGAAAACTAAATAGGGATTATCTTATCTTGCTTCATCTTTCTTTGATAGAGGCTCAGGCCTTGGACTCGGGAAGACTTCGAGAGCTTCCAGGCAGCAAGGCAAACCTTCGGTGGAGCTCGGAAGCTAGGCTTTAAAGGTTCGGACTTGGACTCGGCCAGCGGGACTGAGAAAGAGAGAGAGAGAGAGAGAGAGAGAGGGCTCTGGGAGCTGTCTGGAATAGAGGGAGAGAGTTTATGGATAATGTTTTCAATCCAAAATAGTGAGGGGAATGGACTATATTTATAGTGCAAAGACCGGGGGGTTGAGTGGCGCACGCTTTAGGCTTGGCCGTGCACCACTAAGAGTGGCACAGGGTCATTTAAAGATGGCTGGAAAAGGGCTAGATACGAGGCTGATCAATTCATAACTGATTCTAGGGGGTTATGCACCATTATTAGTGGCGCACGGCTAAAGAATGGTCATGCTACACCCGAAGTGGAGCAGGGAGGTTCTGGTTTGAAAAAGGAAGGTGCCGGACAGCAGGGCCAAGCTAGAAATGGAAAGCAACACTCTGAAAAGTGTCCCGGAGGTTGCCAATTTGATTCCCAGAACCAATATGGTTGAAAAGAGAGACCAGATATCGGTCACCTCATCTCGGGAATTCTAGAGTTAACCAAGATTGACTGAGGTTGACTAGGTTGACCAGAGTTGACTGGGGTTGACCAGGATTGACTGGGGAGTTACTAATTTGATATCCAGAGTCAGGGTGGTTTCTTAGGGCATTTGGATGCCTAGGGGCAAAATGGTCATTTTGACTAGCGAACTTTCAGGAAAGGACTGGGGTTGACTGAATGGCACTAGACATGCTGGACCATATGGGGACAGTTCTAGAAGGTGGTCTTATCATTCTAAGAACTTGGTACTTTCTCGAGGAACGTGCCGGACCTATTGGGGGCAAAATAGTTATTTTTCACCGAGACGGGCTATCAGGCGTCGGTGTTGATTAGTTTGGATCTAGTTTGGACTTTTGTCCAAGGAATTGGTACTTTTCTCAATGGATAGGCTTGAAAGGGTCTTACTGTCTTGAAGGATAAACTTTCTCGAAGATCGTGCCAGGCTGGGATGGTCTTTCGCTCTTGAGAGGTTTGTGCTTTCTCAAAGAATGTGTCGGATTAATAAACATTCTACATTGGCAGGCTAGCAGGTGCCAGAAGTGAATTACTCTTCCATCTCGGCAACTTAGGTACTTTCTAAAGATGAGTGTGAAAGAGGCTTTACCAATCCGAGGGATACACTTTCTCGGTGATCGTGCCGTTCTAGGTTGGATGGTTTTACCGTCATTGAGGGATCAACTTTCTTAAATGGCGGGGCAAATGGATTTGAATGGACTTATCGCCTTATGAAAGACATGGCGGTCTGGATTAGGTTGACTAATACAACAGGGGCATTTCGGTCATTTTTCCATCTAGTGGGCCCAGCAGGCCCGCGAGGCGGTTGATAAATTGGATTAGACTTAGAAAGCTGGTTTGGACTTGAGTATGCTTATGTTGATTTGGAGGTGCGTGCTTTTGTAAGCACCCCATTTTTGCCCGCTCGGCAGTCTCCAGTCCATCCAGACTTGTATTCAAGTCAATATGGACATATTCCAATTTAAATTAACTTTCCAAGTCTAATCCCGTCAAACGATCGCTTCACGAGCCCTTTGGGCCCAAATAAAGGCAGAATGACTAAAATGCCCTTGGGGGCATTGATCGATCCAATTCCAATAGGCACGTCTTTTTGAAGATGATAAATCCCCTTTCCAATTCCAATTCTAATTAAATCTGGCATACCTTTCAAGAAAGTTGATTCCTCAAGGTGGTAAGACCATCCAATCCAGCACGTTTCCAAGTGAACTCTTCGGAACGGTAAGTCCCTTCAAACCTGTCGATCAGGACGAGACCCCAAGCCCTTGAAATGGTAAAACGGTCCACCTTTAGCGCCTGTTAGCCTGCCAATGAAGAAATGTCTATTTTGGCTGTCCTTTCGAGAAAGTTGATTCCTCAGGCGCTAAGTCCACCTAGTAGCTTGCAGAGATTAGGTAATCTCTGGAATGATTGCGACCCGTTAGAGTAACGAAAATACTCATAAACCTCGTAACCGTCAAAGTGATGGAAACACTTGCAAACAGGTCGATATAAGGAATTGCCAGCAAAGCCCTATATCATGGGACCGCCGTCAGAGTGACAAACACTCAAAACCCACGTCAACACCGATGCCTGCTAGCTAACTTCGGTGAAAAATGACCATGCTGCCCCTAGGGCCATTTTCGACACATTTCTTGAGATAGTATCTAAGTTTTCAGAATGGTAAGTCCACCCTTCCAATATTATCTTAAAGACAATCTGACATGATGAGGTGGCTTCTAGTCAGTTTGGCCTAATTCCGAGACATACCGATCAATATGACCATTTTGCCCCTAGGCATCCAAGCACCTCGGGAACCACACCGGCTTTGAATGTCAAATCGATAGTCTCCTGAGAATACTTCTTATAGTATTCTCGACCTTCTATTATCTTTTCGGATCATTCCGAGTCAGTTCCGACAAACTTGGTACAAAATGACTGTTTTGCCGCTAGTGGGCCGATTGCCTTTTCTAACCACACCGGCTCTGGGTATTAAACCAGTAACCTCCTGAAACATTCTAAATAATGTTTCCAAACCTCGAGTCTTCTTCCGAGACATTTCAAGTCCATCCCGATAGTTTTTCGGTCCATTTGACCGTTTTGCCCCTAATGGCCCAGTCAACCCTTTCAACACATCTTGTCATCATTTTTCAAGTCTACTACCTCCGGGGCACTGTTCTAAGTGTTCCTGTCCTTTTCCGGGCCCCCCCGGGCCATTCCTGACCCTCTAAATTATTCTCGAACCTTCCGAAGTCACTCCTAGTGAAGTCAGGCTAAAAATTGCATGGTAGTCACTAGTACAGGCGCCCAAATCTTCTAAAGATACATTGTTTGCCGACCTTAAAACTTTCCTATGTGGCTGGCACTACTACTAGTGGCGCCAAGACAAATTTTGTCCTAGCGCCACTGCAACAGGCGCCAACTCAATCCTCTCTTTATAAATACGGAGCCTCTTCCATGGTGAAAAGTGTCTGCAAACTTAGTCTAAAAACTCTCCTCTTTGATATACAGAGCTCGTAGCCTCCCTAAACCCTAGTCTTCTTTAGGTTCTCCGAACCCTAACCCCCATATACAAACCCTAACTCTCATATACTCTCATACACTCATATACACTCATACACTAGCCTCCAAAGCCTCCATTGAAGACTTGAAGTGCTGCAACCTAAAGCTCTCGAACATCAAGACAAGCCCTTGATGACTGATGCAAAGCGAAGCGAGGACCAAAGCAAAGCAAGCAAGTGTAACAAAGCGAATAAAGAAGACACAAGATAGGCTTCCTATTTACATTTACGCGTCTTACCCCTCTCTCTTCTCTCTCCTAACCCACTTGGATTTTTTCTATTTTAATCCCCCATCTTCTTCCCCCCCCCCCCCTTCTTGCATGCTTGAAACAAGGGATTCCCGATCCATGTGTAGGATTAGGCTATTGAAGGTCACCATGTCGAGGGCTTTCTTTTAGTCTAACCAGAGACCACATGGGTTCAGCCCCCTTGATTATGTGGTGAAGCCTTAACCTTGTATGTTCACGACCCCAACTTGCATTGTGCATTTCATAATCTTGCATTCCTCCAAAATTCGTTTTCCAACTTGTTTTCAAAACTTGCATCAAAACCGTTTTCAAAACTTGTGTTAAATCTTCTTCTTCAAAACTTGTTTTCAAAATCACAATTCTAAGGTGATTCTAGCCTTTCCATGGCTAGGGTTGCTTTAGGAAAGTGTTATATTTAAAGTGACTAATATGGTCCATATTTTCAAATCTTTGTTGCTTTCAAAACCGCTATCCTAAAATGGTTCTAGCCTTCTCAGGGTTAGAATCGCTTTAGGAGAGAGATATTTTTATGGACTTTCCAAAAAAAACTCTCTTCTCAAAAATTTCTCTTTCCAAAAATTCTTTTTTTCTTCCAATACACATTTGAAAACTCTCTCCAATCTCATTTCCAAAATTATTTTCTAAAAACTCCCTTCAAAAATCTATTTTTCAAAACTCCTTTTCAAACTTCTTTTTAAAAAAGCTCTCTTCAAAGTTCACTTTCTAGAAACACTCCCTAGACTTCCTTCCTAAAACTCTTTCCAAAAATTCCTTTCCAAAAACTCTTTCCAAAAGTTCACTTTCTAAAAACTCCTTTTCAAGATCTCTTTCAAAAAAATCTCTTTCCAAAAACTCACTTTTCAAACACTCTTTACCTTGGAGCCCAAGTCAAGCCCTAGAGTCAACGATTAGGAAACCCTAATTTTCCTTTCCAAAAATACGATTTCCAATTCCCTATTTTGGCCTCAAATCATAGGCTTCCAAAACTTATTTTCTACATCGAAACTATAGTCTTCCAAATCTAGGATTTCTAAAAACTTCACCTTCCAAATCTATGCCAAAATCCAATCTTCTCTTTAGGAAACCAAATTCAATCTCCCCATTTAGGAAACTAGATACAATCCTCCATTTTTGGGAACAAAATCAAAACACCTTTTTTAGAAACAAAATCCAATCCTTTGTTTTAGGAAATAGGAATCTCAATCCTTCCAAATAGAAATCTTTCATAATTCAAATCCTTCTTAATCTTGTACTTTTCTAAACCTTAAGTCTCCAAAACTTAAATTTTCAAATCTTTTCTTAAACTTTAAGTTTCCAAATCTTTCCTAAATTCCAACCTTTCTTAATTCCATACCTTTCCAAATTTTAACTTTCAAAATCTAAATTTTCCAATCTTTCTTAAACTCAAACCTTTCCTAATTTCAAGAATTTCTAAAACCCAAACTTCGAATCTTTCTAAAACTCCTAAACTTCCTAAATTTCAAAACTTGCCAAATCCAAAATTTTCTTAAGTCAAAACTTTCTAAATTCGAAACTTTCTTAAATTCTAAACTTTCCAACTTTCAAATCTTTCTTATTTCGAAACTTTCCTAAATCGAAACTTTCCTAAAATGAAACCTTCCTAAAATGGAACTTCCCTATTTTGAATCTTTCCTAATTTGAACATTTCCTAAATCTCTATCTTTCCAAATCTAGTCTAAGTTCTCTTTGAAGTTCAAATCCTCTTTCAAGTTCAATTCTAGGTCTAAGTTCAATCCTTTTTCAAATCAACATCTCTTTTTCAAATCAAATCTTCTATTTTCTATCGGACTCTTATCCGAACTACGGCTGACCTAATTCCTCAAAAAGGATACGTAAGCAACCCTACCGGGTGCAGTCATAACTTTTTTTCAATGTCCAATTCCATGTTCTATTTCAAACTTCCAATTCCAAATTTCTATTTTCAAATCTCTATTTTCAATTTCTAAAATGTTTTTTCAAAATCAAATCTCTTTTCAAATCAAATCAAATTCTTTTCAAATCTATTTCCAAATCTATTTTCAAACTCTCTTCTCTTGCAATTACATATCATGCATCATTCTTTTAAACATTCTTTTTCTAAAGTGGATAGTTTTGGATATGTATTAGTTAAAGACTCTATGGATGAATCTATGATGAATAGACATGTAGGTACCACAAGGGCGGGGTATGGTGATGGCTTAGTGCATCTTCCCTACACGTAACCAACCTCAGAACTTAGAATCACTGTTTTCAAGGACCAAATGGAGTTATTTTCAAAAAAAGGCTTAAATATTTTCTAAAGGTTACCAAACAACCTTTTTTTAAAAAAAAAAAAAAAACCCTCTCTTAAGGAAGTATTTTCAAAAACCCTAAATGTAGTCTTTGGATAGTGCTTAGTTTTTAAGTGACCTAACTCACCTTACTCAAGTTAGGTAGCAACTCCAAATTGTTTTCCAAAAGCCCTTTATTTAAATCAATTTTCAATTCAAACCTAGTCGCACTGATTCTTCTAGGAGGATGAGTTCTAACGAGAGAATATAGTATTTTTCCCGTTTGTGTATGTATTCCTTGAGTGTAAAAAATTTGGGCGTGACTGCTTTCGGTCGGGCTGGAGATTGCCGAGTGGCCAAAATGGGATGCTAATAGCTACCCCTCTTTTTCTATCTTTACCTGTTGAAGGCAAAAAACGATAAAGTAAGTACCCAATGAAGGCGCAAGGCGGTCGGAGGGACTAGAGGTTTGAAATTTTTGAAAACTTAAGGTTGAAGCTTGAAAATAAAGCTAAGAGGCCATTTAAAACTGGTTTTGGCAAACAAAAGGCCATAGTAGGGCGCAAGTTGACTGGGCACCACTCATAGTGACGCCAGATTTAAGTTTGCTTGTGCGCCGCTATGAGTGGCGCACGGCCTACGGGGGTTTTTAAAGCAGCAACTACGGATATGAGGGTTTCAGTGAGGTTCTGTGCCATTTTTGATATTTCTCTCCAAAACTCTTCGAGGAATTTTGCTTGGGTATTGTTGGGGAGTGTTTGTGGAACGCCGGGGAGTCGCCGAAGAAGAAGAAATTGTTGAAAAATTCTAAAAAATGAGTTTTCTTGTTTTTAGTTGATTTCAATGTGTAAATTTCCATTTGAAGCATGTGTATAGTGAAAGTTGAGATTCTTGAATATTTTGAACGCATCTATGGAGTCATTTTTGTATTTTGGTGATCATTTGAGTGAGTTTGTGTAGATTGTCATGTTTTGCGAAAGGGGTTTCCTACAAGCTTAGAAAAACTAGCAATTTAGGCACTGGGTAATGAATTTTCCTATGATATTTTTACATAGAATGCCTTAGAAAAATGTTTTGAGCAATCATGTGAAGTTTGATAATTTTTTAAAAACAATTGTATTTTTTTATTTTTCAAAAATTAGAAAAATGTTGAAAAGTGTGGAAAATTAGAAAATTTGAGAAATAAATGTCGGGAGTGTTGGATTATTGCTAGAAAATTCTAGGAATATTTTTGAAAATTTTTTTCTATGTTTTTAGAAAACTTGTGAACTTATTTGAAGGTATTTTAAAAAAAAAAGTGAGGAAATAGCCTAGAGAATTTTAGGAAAATTGGTGTTTGCCCATCTAGGCCTCGTGTTGGGCAGGTGGCAAGGTATTGTGTGTTTGGTGACGTTGTGAATTTGTAATTGTGTAGCATTTTAGAGGTCTTTTACAAATGGGACTCTGTCGGATTTTTCAAAAAATTTGGCACCTAGAATTTTTGTGAAAAAAAGGTTTAAGGAAACTTTAAAAAGGGTTCTTTAGGACAGGTAGAGGGATAGAGTTTTGAAGGGAAAATCTTAAAAACTATCAAACTGGGACTTTTAAGGGAAAGCTCTAAGAAATCATAGGACTCGAGCTTTTGAGGAAAAGGCTTAAAAACCTTGCTTTTTTAGAAGGGAAAGCTTTTTGAAAACCCAAGCTTTGGGCCTGGATTGGGGGACTTTTTGGGAAGAAGTTTTAAGAAACCGAGGTTGAAACTAATTTAAACTTTTTAAGGAAAAAGTTAGAAAACTAATAGCGAACTTTTGAGAAAAAGCTTTAGAAAACCGAGACAACTTTTTGAGGATAAAAGTTTTTAGAAAACTGAGAATGATTTTGAAAATAACTTTTTTGAGAAAAAAAAGCTAGAAAATCAAGATTGAAATTAAAACCAACTTTTTAAGGGTAAAAGTTTAGAAAACCGGGATTGATTTTGAAAACAACTTTTTTCGAGCATTAAAAGTTTATAAAATCGAGATTGATTTTCAAAACAACTTTTTTGAGGATAAAAAGTTTATAAAACTTGTAATTTGAAGTTGAGAAATTGCTTGGGGAACTTGAAGCAATTCCTGCCCCTGTCCCTCTCTCTTTTTTTGTTTTTTGGCATTCTTTTCTTTTCTTTTCTTTTCTTTTTCCTTTGCCATTGTTCATGTTGCTAACTGATAGATATTGTCATGTTTCTTTGCTTGCTTCTCTTTTTTTCAGGATGGCCTATGCAGGTGAGGGTGGATCCAAAAGGAGACACCGACTTGGCAAGGGCATTCGAGGGGATCCAGATGCCGGGGAGGCTAGTAGGAGTAGCTCTCGTTCTAGGAGCAGTCGGCAGACGACCAGTCGAGCAACCGCTAGCAGTAGGCTGACGGCCAGTGAGCAACCCTTTGAGCCAATCATTAAGGAGAGTGGTAGCGATGACAGTGATGAGGCACAAGGGTTGGAGGACCTTTTTACAAGTTAAGCAAGGACAAGTGTCAAGATTAGGCATGCCGACCCTGCTTTGGATGATCTGGAGGTAGCCAACATCCCGCCTTCGGGTGACCTAGCCTACCATCCCAGTGCTTATACTCGCCGCCAGATGGTTTCGCATGGACATTCTGCTTTCAAGGGGGCATTCTATCTAGCTCTTAGGATGATGAGGTCAACTGCTATGTATTACCAAACCTTCTTAGTTGACATAGGCTTTAGTTCTTTTATGCAGCTTCAAACGGATTAGTTGGATCGTCGACTGGTTCGTGCTTTGGTTGAGAGGTGGTTTGGGGAAACTGGGGCATTCCATTTTGTTGGCTTTGAGCTTGGGCCGACCCCATTAGACTAGGTGATCATTACTGGGCTATCCTTTATAGGTCGCCGAATCGAGCTGAGGCCAATTGACGTGGCTGAGGTTTGTCATTTGCTGGATATACCATCTTTTACAAGGTTGTCATTCCTTGTTGCCCTTCTCTACTGGCATATTCTAGATTTCAGTATAGAGCCCCCTCTAGCCCATCGGGCCATTATGAGGTGCCTGTTAGTGTTATTTGTAGTATTCAGCAGTTTCTGTAACAATAATAGGTCCATCATCCCTCTTCCATTGGTGAGTTTAGTAGCTGATCTAGATGCCCTGACAAGTGTAGATTGGGGATCTTTCACCTTTGCATGCTTCCTTGGGAGTATGCGACGGAGGACTTCGGCCCATTGGAGCAATATGACTAGCTTCTGACCTTTATTGATTTGGTGGAGCTACGAGTACCTACCCGTTCGCCGTCCTCGAGTCCGTATAGCTGAGTCTTATCATTGGGCCTTGAGATGGGCATGTTGTCAGGTTGACCATCATTTCAAGATCACAGATTTTGTCATTATCCGAGCAAACTTGGACTTGTTAGTATCAGATGACATGATATGAAGACCTTTCACTAGATCAGAGTATTATGAGACTGTGAGGTATCTTGTTCCGATATCTTTGTCTAGAGTCTCATTTGTAGGGGTTGAGTACTGGGAGGCATATTTGGGAGAGAGGCATTGGAGCCAGTTTCATGAGGAGTTTCGGGCTGCCGATGTTCCCCCCCAATACATGTATGGGTTTCTCCGTAGGGATACTGCTATACCATTTATTGAGCCCCAATTAGGTGCTACCTCCTTACTTCCTCTAGATGTTGATTATACGACCCATTTTGCTCAGAGATCCATAGGAGGCTTGACTTCCTTTGATGTAGTGGTAGGAGGTGTGGTCGTAGGTCACAAGGTGGTGAATTTAAGGCGTCGTTCGTAGGGTTATGTGCCTCCAGTAGAGTTTGCATCCATAAGAGACCAGAGGGATCAGCTCCAAGCAAAGCGTGACTAGTATGAGGCCGAGCGTGAGCAGTATTGGGGTGAGTGAGATCGATATTAGGAGGAGGTGGCTACCTTATCTGCCCGGTTAGCCCGGATTGGTGGTGATCCGGTGAGCCCATTTTGTTTTCTCTTTGTGATTTTCTACATTCATAGTAGCTGTATTTATCTATCACCTATGCTGACTTAGCTTTTCTAGTTCTCTTATAGAGAGCCGGTGGCTCACAGGTTGCCCCTGATTTGTCTCTTCCTGATCCAACCGACTCGGGCGACTTTGATTTGGATTCACCTCTGTCATGATTTGCCTTTTCATGAGTATTTGGACATTTTAGACTTTGTTAGAAGATTTTTTATTTTATGCCATTTCATTTTGGAATTGTAACCTTAAAAAAAGATGGATATGCTGATGTTTATAGGATGATTGGATGATATATATAGGATTTGCTTGTGTTTTTGTTTAAGCAGGAGAAAGGACCTCCATAGGACATGTATCGCATAGAACCTCCAACTCCACATGCTGACTGCATTCTGTTTTTCTTTTTCTTTTTGTAGGTCAGAGAGCACAACTGAATTCATGGAATCCCGCTAGTACCCCAAATTCAAACTCATGGAAGGATAAGCCTAGTTGTTAGAAGAGGCCGAACATACATCAGGGAGTAAGAAGAACTAACCATCCATCAATAAGATGTTACCTCCACACCATGCCGCGACAACCACCTTCCATGCAAAAGGAAGCTTCACCATTTGCAAAATCCTATCAGACCCGTGCGTTGCTTCAAAATAATCTCTTAACTTCCAAACGCATGCTAAACACCACAAGAGATCTGGTAATCCGCCCTCCGTCGTTTGATGATACACCCGGAGAATGAAATACCAAGGAAGTTAACACAATTTCAAAACCCTGCTAGGAGTTCTCACGAAAAGGTCCACAAGAAAAGGGAGGTTTTCGTAAAATTCGTCTATTCTGGCGTACCTTCTTTAAATAAACATTGCATGCCATGTAATCATGTTTTTAAATGAAAATAGATAGTTTCCAGTTTATCCCCTTTGTCTCATACCCTTATGGATGATTATTGCATTTGAGGATTCTTTCCCATTTGGTAAATGACTCGACTTGAAGAATAGGATAGCATGAGCAACCCACTCAAAGGGGGTTAAAATTTTCGAGAGACAAAGAGAGAGTGAGAGGCAGGAGGAGGGTAGTCTTAACAAAGAAGTGGGGATTTTATTGAAGAGGCGACACTTGCATGATATCCTAGCTTGGCGATGGGTAGCCGAGTCCCCAAAATGATGGGAAGCTATTATTCTATTTATCCTAAATAAACACTACCCCTTGCTCAGCCCACTAGAGCCGTAACTGATTTTTATTCATATGTCCCCAAACCAATAACCATCCCCCACATTGGGGTAAGTGTAGAATAGTTGATTTGATAAAACATATAGGGGTTCACTAACAGAAACACATCATCCCTACGAATATTGTCTAAATTTTGTACTAAGGCTTTATGGACTAAGCAATTCAATTTGAAATGATTAGAGGCCATCAATTCTGTTACCATACATAAAAATATCCCCTTTGCTTAACCCACTAGTGCCTCGCAAAAAGCGGCAGATTTTTTGTCAACCCCAACCCGAAAACATCCCCCCACACTAGGGCAGACAGGCAGCAAAAGATCTAGCAGAGAATGTCATCGACCATCAAGTTGAAGTAACGTGAAGGCTCTATGGATCAAGCAATCTTGTTCAAAATGAAGAGAGGCCCTCATTTCATTTCCCATACAGTTAAAAGCAACCCTTGTCAAACCTATTAAGCCCGTTACCTTTTTCTCTTGAAAAAACCCCAACCTAGGGATCACCGCCCACAATGGATTAAATTGAAATGCAAAGGAAAGGATTTGTGAGAAAGTAGTGGTGGAAATGTTTGTCTCACAAAAAGCAAAAAGAAAGGGAAGAAATAGAAAAGCAAAGAGGAAAAGCTACCACGGGGCAAGTCAAAAGAAATATATTAAAAAAAAAAGAGAAAGAAAATGAAGGGGCAACTCCGTTAGAAGGTTAAGGATCAAACTACAAGAAAGGTGAACTCCTTGAAGAATATATAGTTATTCAAAGATGATCCTAGGTAACAAAGAAGCCCAACAAAAGCAATAGGTTCGAGCCTTTACCCATTCTTGTAAACACCCGAAACCGTGACCTACATTACAACCCTGTTAAAGTCCTCTTCGATCAAAAGAATATTGCTTGATCTAAATGAGCCAGACGTGTTGCTGAAGCTAGAGGAGGATATCAGGGGACAAAGCCCCACTGGAAGACTAACCAAGGATGGTGTGGATCTAAACCCTACTAGAAATAACATCAAATTTGAGCCTGCATATCCTTTTCATTCATAAACCCCTTAACCTAGCCTACATTACAGTCCAAATTAAAGTCCTTTCTCATCAGAGAGAATTGCTTAGTCCAAATAAGCCTAAACAATACCAAGATAAGTAGGATGAGAAAGGAGAACTGGGGAGGAATGCAGGGGCAATCTCATGCTCCAAGGTATGCTCAGATAGTTTTGGTTTAAACAACCCACTAAAAGATAATCTTTAAGCCTAAATATCTTTTCGTTTCTTACAACCCCTAAACCCAGCCTACATTACGGTCCTAAAAGAAGTCTTCTCAGATTGAGGGTCTAGCAGTTTATCGCTCTGCAAAGGGTATGCGAGTGTCACTCAAGCCACAACGGCATTTTGGAGATTTGAGAGAGAAAACCACGTGAGGCCAGAAAACCCCCAAACAGCAACCCTGTAGAAAGTAGGGATAAGATAGTAAACCAAAAGGTCAAGATCCCTGGAGAATGGTATTGCACCCAGATTTTTTGCACTTGAGGAATACACACACAAGCGGAAAAAACACTATACTCTCTTGTTAGAACTCACCCTCCTAGAAGAATGAATGTGACTATGTTCGAATTGAAAATCGATTTGAATAAAGGGCTTTTGGAAAACATTTGGAGTCGCCACCTAACTTGATTAAGGTGAGTTAGGTCACCTAAAAACTAAGCATAATCCGCAGACTACACTTAGGGTTTTTGAAAACGATTTTGAAAATACTTCCTCAGGATAGGGTTTTCAGAAAAATAGGTTGTTTGGAAACCTTTAGAAAATAATTAAGCTCTTTTTGAAAGTAAACTCCATTTTGGTCTTTCGAAAACAGTGATCTAGGTTCGGAGGTTGGTTACGTGTAGAGAAGACGCACTAAGCCATCACCCTACCCCGCCCTTGCGGTACCTACATGTCTATTTACCCTAAATTTACCTATGAGAGTCTTCAACTAACAAATGTCCAATCCTATCCACTTTAGAAAACAATTTTGAAAAGAATGATGCATGAGATGTACGTGCAAGAAAAAAGAGAATTGGAAAATAGATTTGGAAAAGAGGAATTGAAGTTTGAAATTGGAACGAAAGTTTAGAAATTGAAATTGAGGATTGAAAATAGATTTTTAGAATTGGAAGTTGGAAATAGAACATAGAATTGGAAATTGGAAAGCAGTTATGGAATTGGAGATTTGAAAAAGGTTGTGACCGCACTCATGAGGGTTGACTGCGTATCCTTTTGGAGGAATCAGGTCAGTCGTAGTTCAGACTAGAGTCCGATAGAAAATAGTAGACTAGATTCAAAAAAGAGTTTGATTTAAACTTAGAAGATTGGAAATTGGAAATTGGAATCGAAGGATTAGGAAAATGATTTGGAAAGATTGAAGTTTAGGAAACCTAGACTTAGGAAGATAGGATTTAGAAAAGACTTGAGATTTAAGAAAGATTTGACTCGAATGTTGGACTTGAAAGATTAGGAAAGATTGGATTATGGAAGGGTTCGAATTAGGAAAGGTCCGATTCAGGAAAGTTTAGTTTTAGGAAGGTTCCGTTTTAGGAAAGTTTTGGTTTAGGAAAGTTTCAAATTAAGAAAGTTTCATTTTAGGAAAGGTTTAAAATTAGGAAAGTTTTGAATTTAGGAAGTTTGAAATTTAGGAAGTTTCGATTTGGAAATATTTTGAAATAGAAAAGTTTTGAAATAAGAAATTTTTAAAAGTTGGAAAGATTTGAAAGTTAGATTTGGAGAGTCAAGATTCGGGAAAGGGATGGAACTAGGAAAGGTTTGAAAGCTTAAAGTTTAAGGAAAGATTTAAAGGTTTAAGTTTAGGAAACTTAAGGTTTAGGAAAGTACTAGATTATGAAGGAGTTGAATTAGGAAAGATTTGGTTTTGGAAGGATTAAGATTCCTATTTCCTAAAGGGATTGGATTTTATTTCTAAAAAGACATGTTTTGATTTTATTTCCAAGAACGGAGGATAGGACCTAGTTTCCTAAAGGGAAGATTGGGTTTGGTTTCTTAAAGGGAAGATTGGATTTGACATGGATTTGAAAAGGGAAGTTCTAGAAACCCTAGATTTTGGAGACTACAGTTTTGACGTAGAAAAGTGGTTTTGGAAATATATATAATTTTGATGTAGAAAATAAGAGGTTTTGAAAACCTAGGTTTTTAGGCCAAAGTAAGGGATTGGAAATCATGCTTTTGGGAAGGAAAATTAGGGTTTTCTAATTGTGGGTTCTAGGGTTTGACTTAGACTCTAAGTAAAGAGTTTTTAGAAAGTGGGTTTTTTGGAAAGAGGGATTTTTAGAAGGAAATCCTAAAGAGGAGTTTCTAGAAAATAAATTTTAAAAAGAGAGAGTTTTTGGAAAGAAATCCTAGTGAGGAAGGAAACGTAAAGAGGGTCTTTGGAGAGTGAACTTTGAGGAAAGCGTTTTTGGAAAGGAGCTTTTAGGAAAGATGTTTTTGGAAAGAGCTTGTTGGAAAGGAGTTTTTGAAAAATAATTTTGGAAAGGAGATTGGAGAGAGTTTTCTAAGAAGAAAACCTAGGGATTGTTTTTAGGAAAGGAATTTTGAAGAGGGTGTTTTGGAAAGGAGTTGAAAAGGAAGCTTTGAAAATAGATTTTTGGAGGGAGTTTTTGGAAAACAATTTTGGAAAGAGATTTGAAGAAGGAGATTGGAGAGAGTTCCTGGAAAGTATGTTGAAAAAGAAGTTTTTGGAAGGAGAGATTTGAAAAGAGAGTTTTTAGAAAGTATATATAAAATACCTCACTTTCCTAAAACGATTCTAACCATAAGAAGGTTAGAACCACTTTAAGATAGTGGTTTTGAAAACAAAAATGTTTTGAAAATATGGACTGTATTGATCACTTTAAATGTAACACTTTCCTAAAGTAACCCTACCCATGAAAAGGCTAGAATCACCTTAGGATTGTGATTTTGAAAAAAAGTTTTGAAAAAGAAGATTTTGATGCAAGTTTGAAAATGATGCTAATGCAAGCTTTGAAAACAAATTTTGGAAGAATGCAAGATCATGATATGCACAATGCAAATTGGGGTCGTGAACATATAAGGTTAAAGGCTTCATCATATAATCAAGGGGGCCGAATCCACGTGATCTCTGGTTAGACTAAAAGAAAGCCCTCGACACGGTGACTCTCCAATAGCCTAATCCTACACATGGACCGGGAATTCCCTTGTTTCAAGCATGCAAGAAGGGGGGGAAGAAGATGGGGAATTAAAATAGAAGAAAACCCAAGTGAGTTAGGAGAGAGAAGAGAGGGGGGAAGATGCGTAAATGTAAATAAGAAGCATACATTATGTCTTCCTTATTTTGCTTAGCTTTGCGCACTTTGCTTTGCTTGTCTTGCTTCGGTCTTCACTTCAATCTTCAAGAGTTAGTCTTCAATCTTTAAAGCTTTACATTGTGGCACTTCAAGTCTTCAAAAGAGACTTTGGAGGCTAGTGTATGAGTGTATAGAAGTGTATGTGAGTGTATAGGAGGCTAGGGTTTGGAAAACCTAAGGAGACTAGGGTTTAGAGAGGCTACGAGCTCCGTATATCTAAAAGTAGGGTTTTTAGACTGAGTTTGCAAACCTCTTTTACGTTGGAGGAGGCTTTGTATTTATAGACAAGGGAATGACCCAGCGCCTGTTGTAGTGGCACCAGAGCAAATTTCCTCTTAGCACCACTAGGAGTGGTGCTAGGCCATTTTTTGGCTTGGCGCCACTAGTAGTGGCGCCAGCAACTTAGGAAAGTTCAGTAAGTCGGCAAGCAACATATCTTTGGAAGATTTGGGCACCTGTACTAGTGACTACCATGCAATTTTTAGCCTAGCTTCACTAGGAGTGACTTCGGAAAGTCTGGGAAGAACTTAAGCGACCGGGAAGGGCCCGGAAGGCCGAAAAAGAGCAAGAACCCTTAGAATAGAGTCTCGAAGGTATTAGCCTTAAAAAAGGATGACAAGAATTGTCAAAAGGGTTGACCGGGCCATTAGGGGCAAAACGGTCAAGTAGATCGAAAAGCTGCCGGGACGGACTCAGAATGTCCCGGAAGAAGACTCAAGATTTTAAAAACGTTATTTAGAATGTTCCCAAAGGCTACCGGTTTGATACGCTGAGCCGATGTGGTCGGAAAAGGCGACCGGCTCACCAGGGGCAAAATAGTCATTTTACACCGGGTTTACTGGAACTGACTCGGAATGATCCAAAAAGATAATAGAAGGTTGAGAACACTATAAGAAGCATTCTTGGGAGGTTACCGATCTGACACCCAGAGCTGGTGTGGTCCCCGGGTTATTCGGATGCCTAGGGGCAAAATGGTCATCATGACAAGAAAGTCTCGGAATTGGCCCAAAACTGACTAGAAGGCACCTAATCATACCGGATTGCTTTTAAGACAATCTTGGAATGGTGGACTTATCATTCTAAGGACTTAGGTGTGTTCTCGAGAAACGTGCTGAAAAATGGCCCTAGGGGCAGTTTGGTCATTTTTACCCAAGTGGACTGGCAGACACTGGTGTTGACCTAGGTTTTGAGTGTTTCCGCCACTCTGATGGCGGTCTCGTGGCACAGGGGTTTGTTGGCAATTCCCTATATCGACCTGCTTATGAGTATTTTCGCTACTCTGACGGTTGCGATGTTTATGAGTACTTTCGCTACTCTAACAGTTCGCGATCATTCTCAAGACTGCCTGATCTCGGGAAGCTGCTAAAGGGACTTAGCGCCTGAGAAGTCAACTTTCTTGAAAGGCATGCCAAAATGGACATTTCTGCATTGGCAGGCTAGCAGACACCAAAGGTAGACCGTTCTACCATCTAGGGGACTTGGGGTCTCGTCCTGGTCAACAGGTTTAAAGGGACTTACCGTTCCGAAGAGACTTTCTTCGAAAAACATGCCGGATTGGATAGACTTTTCATCTCAAGGAATCAGCTTTCCCGAGAGAGGGAATGTAATTGGAATTGGAAAAGGGGTTGGGAAGGAGACTTACTGTCTTCGGAAAGACATGCCAGTTGGAATTGGAAAGGGGACTTACCGTCTTCGGAAAGACGTGCCTATTGGAATCTGGAAAGGGGACTTACCGTTTTCAGAAAGACGTGCCTGTTGGAATTGGAAAGGGGACTTACCGTCTTCAAAAAGACGTGCCTGATTTGTAATTGGACCGAACAATGTCCCTAAGGGCATTTCGATCATTTTGCCTCTATTTGGGCCTGGTGGGCCTGCAAGCGAATAATTGATTAGATTAGACTTTGAGAGTTGATTTCGATTGAAACACGTTCATATTGACTTGAGTACAAGTCTGGATGGACCGTAGACTGCCGAGTGGTCAAAAATGGGGTGCTTACAGCTGCCCCCCTTTTTCTGTCTTCGCTTATCGAAGATAGAAAACGATAAAGTAAGATTCTAATATTGACCGTGAGGCAGTCAGAGGGACGGACTTTGAAAATTTTTTGACAACGGGGGTTTGAAAATGGATATTGGGCCCAAAAGGCCTTCGAAAATGAGTTTAGGCGAGAAAAAGGGCAAAACTGCCCAGAATTTGGAAACTGACACCACTAGTAGTGGCGCCTTCGGAAAGTTTAGCTTAGCACCTCTGCTAGTGGCGCCAGGCTTGGGATTAAAACTAGAAAAATTCTGGTTCAAATACTTCTGGCATTTGAAGAGTTTTTCGAAAAGTTGAGAGTGTTTTTGGGGAAACTGACTTAAACCTTGAATGAGCACTTGTTGGAGACCACGGGTGATTGCCGAAAGGAGACCACATCGCCGGAAAAGTCGCCGGAAGAGAAGATTTTGCCAGAAAACTCCAAAAAGTGAGTTTTCAAATTTTTGTTGATTTTGATGTGTAGAATTTCGTCTGAACCATGTGTTGCGCCCAGATTTTTCGCACTTGAGGAATACACACACAAGCAGAAAAAACGTTGTACTCTTTCGTTACAACTCACTCTCTTAGAAGAATGAGTGTGACTAAGTTTGAATTGAAAATAAATTTGAATAAAGGGCTTTTCAAAAAGATTTGGAGTCGCCACCTGACTTGATTAAGGTGAGTTAAGACACCTAAAAACTAAGCATAATCCGAAAACTACACTTAGGGTTTTGGAAAACGATTTTGAAAAACATTCTCAAGAGAGAGTTTTTAAGAAAACAAGTTGTTTGGCAACCTTTAGAAAATATTTAAGCCCTTTTTGAAAAATAACTCCTTTTTTGGTCTTTCAAAAACAGTGATCTAGGTTTGGATGTTGGTTACGTATAGGGAAGATGCACTAAGCCATCACCCTACCCTGCCCTTTCAGTACCAACATGTCAATCTACCCTAGATTCACCTATGAGAGTCTTCAACTAACTATTGTTCAATACTATCCACTTTAGAAAAGAATTTTTGAAAAGAAACTAACATGATGTATGATATGCAAGTGCAAGAAAAGAGAATTGAAAAATAGATTTGGAAAGAAATTGATTTGATTTGAAAAGGAAGAGATAGAAGTTTGAATTTGGAAAGAAGGTTTTGGAAATTGAAAATAGAGATTTGGAAATAAAAATTTTAAATTAGAAGTTTGAAAATAGATTGGAGATTTGGAAAGATTTTGTGAAAATAGAAACTTGAAAAATGTTATAACCGCACCCATGAGGGTTGCCTACGTATCCTTTTGGAGGAATCAATTCAGTCGTAGTTCAGACAAAAGTCCGATTGAAAATAGAGGGTTGGATTGGAAGAAAGAGATTTCGATTGGAAAATAGATTTGATTTGAACTTAGAATAGAAGATTGAAGATTGGAATTTAGAATTTTGGAATTGAAAATGTTTGATTTTCATTTGGAAAGATAGAACTTGGAAGAAAGATTTAGACCTGTTTTTAGAAAACAATTTTGGAAAGAAAAGTTTTTAGAAAGCATGTTGAAAAAGAGGGTTTTAGAAATAAAGACTTTTGAAAAGAGAGTCTTTTGGAAAGTATAAAAACATCTCACTTTCCTAAAGCGATTCTAACCATAAGAAGGTTAAAACCACTTTAAGAAAGTGGTTTTGATAACAACGAGTTGAAAATATAGACCATAGCGGTCACTTTAAATGTAACACTTTCCTAAAGCAATCCTAGCCATGGAAAAGCTAGAATCACCTTAGGATTGTGATTTTCAAAACAAGTTTTTGAAAAAGGAGATTTTGATGCAATTTTAAAAACAAGTTTAATGCAAGCTTTGAAAACGAGTTTGAAAATAATTTTTGGAAGAATGCATGTTAATGATATGCACAATGCAAATTAGGGTAGTGAACATACAAGGTTAAGGCTTCACCACATAATCAAGGGGGCCGAACCCACGTGGTCTCCGGTTAGACTAAAAGAAAGTCCCCGACACGGTGACCCTCAAATAGTCTAATCCTACACATAGACCAGGAATCCCCTTGTTTCAAGCATGCAAAGAAAAGGGGGAAAGAAGATGGGGGATAAAAATAGAAGAAAACCCAAGTGGGTTAGGAGAGAGAAGAGAGAGCGGGAAATGCAGAAACTTAAAGAGAAAACCTACTGTATGTCTTGTTTATTTCACTTTGCCTTGCACGCCTTGCTTTCTTGTTTTTTCTTCGGTCTTCGCTTTAGTCTTTGAGAACTTTGCCTTGGTCTTCGAGAGCTTCGAGTTGCAACAATCCAAGTCTTCAATGGAGGGTTGGAGGCTAGTGTATAAGTGTATAGGAGTGTGTATGAGTGTATAGGAGGCTAGGGTTTGGTGTATGGTGGCTAGGGTTTGAAAAACCTAAAGAAGCTAGGGTTTTGGGAGTGTACGAGCTCTGTATATCGAGAATTAGGGTTTTTAGATTGAGTTTGCAAACCTCCTTCATTCTGAAAAAGGCTCTGTATTTATAGAGATAGGATAGACTTGGCGCCTATTGTAGTGGTGCCGGGCCAAACTTCTTCTTGGTGCCACTAGGAGTGGCGTCAGGCCATTTCTTGGCTTGGCGCCACTGCTAGTGGCACCAGCCAGTTAGGAAAGTTTGTTAAGTTGGCAAGCAATGTATCTTTGGAATATTTAGGCGCCTGTACTAGTGACTACAATGCAATTTTTAGCCTAGCTTTACTAGGAGTGACTCCGGAAAGTCCGGGGATGAATTGAAGAGGCCAGGAATGACCCGGAGAGCCGAAAAAGAGCAGGAACACTTAGAATAGCGCCTCAGAGGTATTTGACTTGAAAAATAAGGATAGGATGTGTCGGAAGGATTTACCAGGCCGTTAGGGGCAAAATGGTCAATCAAGCCGGAAAGCTACCGGGACGGACCCGGAATGTCCCGGAAAAAAGACTCGAGATTTGAAAAAATTATTCAGAATGTTCCCAAAGGCTTGCCGGTTTGATACCCAGAGCCGGTGTGGTTGGAAAAGGCGACCGGCCATCCAGGGGCAAAACAATCATTTTGCACCCGATTTGCCGGAACTGACTCAGAATGATCCAAAAAGATAAAGAACGATTGAGAATACCATAAAAAGCATTCTCAGCAGGCTACCGGTTTAATACCCAGGCCCAGCGTGGTTCCCAGGGCATTCGAATGCCTAGGGGCAAAATGGTCATCTTGACCGGAAAGTCTTGGAATTCGCCCGAAACTGACTAGAAGGCACCTAATCACGCCGGATTGCCTTTAAGACAATCTTGGAAGGTTGGACTTACCATTCTGAGGATTCAAATGTATTCTCGAGAAACGTACCGAAAAATGGCCCTAGGGGCAGTTTGGTCATTTTTCACTGAAGTGGGCTAGTAGGCACTGGTGTTGACCTAGGTTTTGAATGTTTCTGCCACTCTGACAGTGGTCGCCTGATACAAGGGTTTGTTGGCAATTCCCTATATGGACCTGTTTGCAAGTATTTTCGCTACTCTAACGGTTGCGATGTTTGCGAGTATTTTTGCTACTCTAACGATTCGCGATCATTCCTAAGACTGCCTGATCTCGGGAAGCTGCTAAAGGGATTTAGCACTTGAGAATCAACGTTCTCGAAAGGCGTGCCTAAACTAACATTTCTGCATTGGCTGGCTAGCAGGCGCCAAAGGTGGACCGTTCTACCATCTAGAGGACTTGGGGTCTCGTCCCGGTCGACAGGTTTAAAGGGACTTACCGTTTCAAAGAGATTTTCTTCAAAAAATATGTCAGACCGTCTCGAGGAATCAACTATCTCGAGAGAGGGAATGGAATTGGAATTGGATTTCGAAAGGGGACTTACCGTCTTCGGAAAGACGCACCTGATTTGGAATTAGAAAGGGGACTTACCGTCTTCGGAAAGACATGCCTTATTTGGAATTAGAAAAGGTGACTTACCATCTTCAGAAAGACATGCCTGATTTGGAATTGGAAAGGGGACTTACCGTCTTCGAAAAGACGTGCCTGATTTGGATTTGGAAAGGGGACTTACCGTCCTCAGAAAGACGCGCCTGATTTGGAATTGGGAAGGGGACTTACCGTCTTCGGAAAGATGTGCCTGATTTGGATATGGAAAGGGGACTTACCGTCTTCAGAAAAATGTACCAAATTTTGAATTGGAAGAGGGACTTACCGTCTTCGGACAGACGCGCCTGATTTGGAATTGAAAAGGGGACTTACCGTCTTTGGAAAGATGCGGCAGATTTGGAATTAGAAAGGGCGATGCCCCTAGGGGCATTTTGGTCATTTTGCCTCCATTTGGGCCTGGTGGGGCCTGCGAAGCGATGAATTGACAGGATTAGACTTAGAAATTTAATTTGGATTGAAACATGCCCACAATGACTTGAACACAAGTCTGGACAGAATGGAGACCGCCGAGCAGTCAAAAATGGGGTGCTTACAGCTGTCCCTCTTTTTCTGTCTTTGCTTGTCAAAGATAGAAAACGATAAAGTAAGAGCCCCATGTTAACCGTGAGGCGGTCGGAGGGACGGATTTGGAAAACATGGGTTTGGAAATGGATATTAGGCCCAAAAGGCGTTCGAAAATGAGTTTTGGCGGGAAAAGGATAAAGCTGCCCAGAATTGGAAAATGGCACCACTAGGAGTGGCGCCTTTGGTAGAAAAAGCTTGGCGCCTCTACTAGTGGCACCAAGCTTGGAGTTAAAACCAGAAAAATTCTGGTTCAAACATTTACGGTATTTGAAGAATTTTTTGCAAATTCGAGAGACATTACGAGGAAACTGACTTGGACATTGAAGGAGCACTTCTTGGAGACCACGGGTGATTGCCAGAAGGAGACCACGTTGCCAGAAAAGTCGTCGCCGGAAAAGTCGCCGGAAGAGAAGATTTTGCCAGAGAACTCCAAAAAAGTGAGTTTTTCAAATTTTTGTGGATTTTGATGTGTAGAATTTCATTTGAATTGTGTGAATAGTGAAAATTAATGTTTTGGTATGTTTTAAACGCTGTGGTGATATTATTTTTGCATTTTGGTGCTTGTTTGATTGAATTTGAGTAACTTTATGCTATTATGTGAAAGGGGTTTTCTGTAGGGATTGGGTGTTTATTCCTACAAGCTTGGGTGTTAGGTTTTTCGGCTAGATTTTTGTAGAATATGCCTTAGAAAAATGTGTTTAACAACCGTGTAAAGCTTCGTGATTTTTTGAAAACTCGTGAATTTTTTATTTTTTGAAAAATAGGAAAATACTTAAAAAATTAGGAAAGTTGAAAAACTCAGGAAATTGATAGAATTTTTAGAGTTTAAAATTTTGAAAATGTAGGGATATTTTTAGAAATCATTTGAAATGATTTTGACAAATTTTAGGACATTCTTGAAAATCATTGATTTATTGGAAAAATAAAACATGTGTTTTGAAAATTTCGAAAAGTGTGCGCGGGTGCTGATGGTATGTGATTGTAACGTTAAAAAAGTGCATGTTTTGTGTTTTGTGTTGATGTTATGGGTGTTGTAGGGGCCATTTTTAAACGGGACTCTATCAAAATTTTTAGAATTTAGAGGAAGAATTGGGAAAGGTTTAGAAACAAAATTTTTTTGAAGGAAAAAGACAAAAAACCTTTGAGATTTGACTTGAAGTTGGAAAATTGAAGGGCGTATGTAGGGAATTTGCTTTATCATTTGAAATTTTTCATTCATTCTGTTTGTGTTAGTTGTTTATTTTATTTTACTTTATTATGTTATTATTTATCTGGGTATATGGTACATTCACACCTCTTACCTTGCCTTACCTTTTCAGGATGGCAGATGCAGATGATGATGGCTCTGAGAGGAGACGCCGCTCGGGGAAGGCGGCTCGGACAGATTCCACTAGCGGCTCCAATCAGTCTAGGGGCAGCCGACGGTCTACTGGGCAGGCAACTTCTAGTCATAGTGGTCAGGGGAGTAGGCCGCTTGTCGACTCCTTTCCTCTAGTTGAGCAGGCTTTTGTAGAGGAGATTAGTGCAGAGGAGGAGGTACCGGGCCTTGGAGATCAGGCGACTGGTTATGGGAGAGCTTCCTCCAGGCATAGACAAACGGATGCTGACTTGGGAGATTTGCAGGTACCGGATGTTCCACCACTCGGAGATCTGGCTTACCACCCCAGCGTATACTCCAAATAGCATTTTCCCCCTCCTCAAATACACACAGCTTTTAGAGGGGTTGTTCATCAAGTCTTCATGACTATACAGCGAGCTGTCCCATCATATCACGCCTTCTTGGCGGAGATTGGATTCGGTGCCTTCATGGGATTATAGGCTAACCGCCTAAACCGGCATTTGGTACTGGCATTGGTTGAGCGGTGGTTTGGAAAGACCGGGACCTTCCATTTTGTCGGTTTTGAGTTAGGCCCCACTCCCTTGGACTGGGCGATCATCATAGGGCTTTTCTTTGTCGGCCGGCAGATCACCCTGCAGTCAATCAATAGGGACAAGGCCTGTTTATTGTTGGACTTGCCTCCTCCTGAGCGTTCTGCCTTCCTAGTCTCTTGGATCAATCAGGATGACCGTACCTTTGCGGCTGAGCCATCGCCTGCCAGGCGAGACATTATGAGACGACGACTTGTTTTGTACATCATCTTTAGCTGCTTTTGCAACAACAACAAGTCGCTCGTGCCATGTTGGTTGGTGAGTATAGTAGCTGATCTTAGAGCTTTATCTGAGCTGGACTGGGGGTCCTTTTCCTTTAGCTGCTTCCTTCGGTCGATGCGGGTCCAAACTTCTTCCCTTTGGGGTAGCATGACTAGTTTCTAGCCTTTTCTCGTCTGGTGGAGCTACGAGTACCTTCCTATTCGTCGCCCTACAGTTGTTGAGGATGACCTCTATCCTCATGCTCTAAGGTGGGCTCACGACCGGGTAGCCCAACGATTAGAGATTACTGATTTTGTGACACTCCGAGCTAACCTGGAGCTGATTGAGGCGAGGGATGTGACTTGGCGGCCCTTCATTGGATCAATCCATTATGAGACAGTCCGGTACTTGGTCCCGTTGTCCCTGTCGAGAGCTGCTTTTCTCAGTGATAACACTTGGGCGTCCTATCTCGGAAAGCAACACTAGCGGCAGTTTCATGAAGAGTTTCATGGTTGACCTGTGGCGCCGTGCCGAAGGATATGTGCCCCAGGCTGAGTTTACTGCTGTGAGAGACCAGAGAAATCAATACCAGATGGAGCGGGATCAGTACCAGGCTGAGGTAGCTTCCTTGACAGTTCGGTTATCTCAGCTGGGCAATGGGGGGTATGTCGTCTTTTCTCCCCTTCTTTTTGCTCTGTTGTTGTTTAGTTCTTTTTGTATGCAGCTGATTTCGGTTCTATCTTCCCTACAGATGGCGATGCTTCGAGTAGTTATCCGCCTCCTTCGATGTTGGGTTTCAGGGATTTCGATCCAGATGACATTGATTTTGACCTGTGACAGATGCCCTTTGTGGATACTCCGATTTTCTTTTGCCCCTATTCCTAAGATGTATTTATGTTAAACAGTTCTATTTTGTAAGCTCTGTATAAAGATGGATATTTATGGTATGTAGATGCATGGAAAGACAGATGCATTTATGATCTTTACAGCTAGGCATATGATCAGATGCATGTGATAGACGATGATGATAGGTATCTATTACGTGAGTTGATATTGGTGACTTCTGTTTTTTACATGGAGTTATGTCCTATGCAATGCTCATGCGATTTTTATTTTTTTTTATTTTATTTATTTATTTTTTTTATGCACATATTAGAAATACGTTAACTAATAGAATGACAAGGGGTGCTGTTGAACTCGATATCTTTGGAATGGTAACTTCTTCCTTTTCGGGGGGCCTGGCCTTTCCGCTAGCTTAACCTTACCTTAATTGGATGATAGCACTTCGCACCTTTGTCAACCTTTTGATCACCTTCGACTCTCTGCCTCGAGGTTAGTGTATATGATTATTGGGCTGAAACTCTCGACTCTTGGGGTTTTAGCAACAGCTTTCCCAACCTTCAGTAAAGCGATAAGCGATCAGTCCGTTCAATCTAAGGAGACTTTGTTTAGGACCGTAACGTAGGCTAGGTTATGGGGTTTTTGAAACAACAAGATATATAGGCCCAAATTCGATGTTGCTTTCAGTAGGGTTTAGATCCATACTGCCCTTGACTATTTTCTTAGTGGGGCTAACATCCTTCTTGGTTTTGGCAGCATGTTCAGCTCATTTAGATCAAGCAATCCATTTTCAATCAGAGTGGACTTTAGTAGGGTTGTAATGTACGCCATGGTTTTGGGGTTTTGCAAGAAAGGATAAAAGTTCAAACCTATTGTTTCTACTGGGTTTCTTTGCAGCCTAGGATCACCTTTAAATTTCCTTCGTGCTTTGGCTATATACTTTTCAGTGTGAAAATGACTCTTCTCTTTCACCCTTTCTATATGCTTTTTGAGATAAATATGACTTTCTTTTCTTCTTATTATGGCACAATCATGGTTTTTTTCAGGCCTTTCCTTAAAGGATTTTTTTTTCAGCCTCTTGCCCATTGGCAGCTCTTTTCCTTCACTTTGTCCTTTCTTTTCCTTCATGAAATGAATAATTCTTTAACCCTTTTTCCTTAGACCTTTTCCTTGGCAGTTCAATCTACCTAATGGGTCGGTGATCCTTAGGTTGGGGTTTTTTCAAAAAAGGTAAATGGCTCAACGGGATTAGCAAAGGGTTGCTTTTGACTGTATGAAAATGAAATGAAGATCTCTCTTCACTTTGAACTAGATTGCTTGATCTATAAAGCCTCCTGCACTATCCTAACATGATAGAAGATGGATACCATTCCTAGAGTTTTCAACTATTATCTGCCCCAGTATGGGGAGGACAGTTTTGGATTGGGGTTGACAAGGAAAAATTTTGCTTTCTGTGAGGCACTAGGGGCTAAGCAAAGGGAATATAAGCACATTTATTTATTTATTTATATGTGGAGAAATGAAAAATGGCTCCTCTTCAATTTGATAGACTGACCACACATCGCTTAGCTTTAGTATCTCGTAAGTGTCGCCTTTGGATAGTATCATCACTCATCCTCATCCTCTCTCTCTTGGGAAAGCTGATCATTTGGTGAGTGGTTAACTCATGCTATCATCCCTTCAAGCCAAACTAACCCCTAAGATAGACCATGCCCCTTGCGTAGAAAGTAGCTACCATTCCCAAGAGAAGACAATAGCGATGAAATAAAAGACTATCATTTAACTACTGTTTATCATTTTTTATGGAAAGCATAAAGTTTCTAAGCGAAAACAGAATGTAAACATCAATTTAGAGACATAAAGTAAAAGGAATAGAAAGAAAGTGGGTGAAAACACCCCTCTCTTGTACGCTTTTGAGGGGAACCCTATTTTAGTAAGGCCTCGGGACAATGCCCACATCCTCGATGCTCCATTCGCGACCCGGATCCTCGGCCAAGGCGAGACATGCAAAGACTTCTCCTAGAGCTCCGAAGATGTTGACGCGACTGGCGCAATTGTCAACCTCCTTGTTCTTTGCAGTGGGTTCTTCTGTAAACAGGGTGACTAGTTCACCTCCTTCCAACTCAAGCCGTTCTGTCTATGCTCTTGGCTTCTCTAACCCCCAGTTCATTTCTTCATAGTCGTACTCAGATGCAAGCCAAGGGTTCTCTAATTAGTAATGTTCCGCTGCGGTATACTTTGGATACAGAAACTCCGTGCCCCATCCATCAACAGCTATGTTCTCAATAGCCTCATCTTCCGGGAACATTGGCCCCTCAATGGGCCAGTCATAAGCATCCAGCACCTCAACAGAGTTATAGAGATAAATCGGGTACAATGGGAGATCCTCCTCCCAGTCATCTTCTTTATTGGCCTCCCAATCATCCTCATAACCTTCAACTCTGAGCTCGTCAAATTCTCCCTATCCTTCCATTTCTACTAGTATCATGTTGACGGTGTGATCCGGCAGAGGGTTAGTGGTCACATTGGGGGTTGGAGCAGGTTTTACCGGTTGCAGATTAATGGTCTTATTGTCGATCAAGTCTTGGATTTTGTGCTTGAGAGCGAAGCAGCTTTCGGTGTCATGCCCCTGGCCACCTGAATGGTATTCACATGTAAGAGCGGCATTAAAGGTCAGGGGCAAAAGGCTTGGCAACGGGCGAGTAGGTATGGGCTTCAGAATATTGTTCTTCAGCAAGTTATGGTAGGCCTCGGTTTGGGTGCAGGCTAAGGCATCGAAGGTATAGATGCGTCAAGCAAGTCTATTGAAGTTGGATCGTGCCCCAGCGGGGCCATAGTTAGGGGTTGGAATAGGCATTGTTAAGGTGGGTAAGGGTAGGACAGGGTGTGATTGTAGTGGCGGGCGGTATTGAAGTGGTTGGCTGGGCAAGATGGCAGTCACCTCACTTTCCTTCTTAATCATGCCCCTTGTAGTAGCCACCTTCTTGGCTATGTTGGTGGTATACTCTCCAGTCTTGGCGTAGGGGTGCGTAATCCTCCCTGTCTTGAGACCATTTTCTATCATCTCCCCTTGCATGATCAATTTAGAGAAGCTTTTTCCCACGTTTGTGCAGAGCTTCTCGTAGAATATACCCTAGAAAAGTATGTACGAACAGTTGTACATACTCCTTCTCTTCCAGCGGAGGATTAACTTGTGCAGTGGCCTCCCTTCATCTTAAGGCATATCCTTTAAAGCTTTCCTTCTCACCCTTGCTCATCGTCATCAAGGACCATCGATCGGAAGTAAGGTCGATGTTGTGAAGGTATTGGGCTTTGAACGCATTGACCAGCTCAATCCAAGTTGTGATCTTCCTTAAGTCCAAACAAGCAAACCATTATAAATCAAACCTTGTGAGACTGTGTTGGAATAGCTGCATGAGGAGTTTCGGATTGTTGCCATGACCACTTAGTGCTCCAGCATAAAGACGTAGATGAGCAACGGGGTTACCGGTACCGTCGTACTTTTGGAAGTCAGGCATTTTAAACCTAGCAGGTCTCGGGTGGTCATGGAAGAAATAGAGCTCATCATAGGAAGTGAACCCGTAACTTCGCAACGAATTCTCTAATCCTTGAATTTTTAGACTGAGAGGGTCTAGGGGGGCCTTCTTTACAGCAGGTGAAAGCAATATAGTCTCTTCCTCTTCAGCACTAATCCCTTTGGCATCCTCCTTATTCCTCCCAGCATTGTCAGACTGAAGCACAATCCTTGGATTAGAGGGTTCAAGGTCCTTGGATAAAGTCATAGATGATGATGGGACTGCAGCAACATCCTTCATAGTCATAGTTTGAATAAGCTTGAGCATCTCATCCCTCTTGGTTCTCATTTCGTTGACTTCATCCCGAGAAACTTGAGAGGATTCTTCAGGGTTAGCAGCCATCAGTGATGCTCTTTGCCGAGTGATAATAGGATCCCTAGGTGGATGTTGCCCCTTCTTGGAAGTAATGTTGACTCAGTGCAAGGTGACTTGTGTAAGTAAAAAGGAAAAGAAAAAAAGACAGAAACACAAATTGCAAGTCAGTTTCTGGTTTTTAAAAAGCTTTATGCAATACATGTCCTAGGGTGCCCCTCTCTTAGGAAGGAAACTAATCATGATGTATTGGCCCACTTTTGGAGATAGGGGATTTGCCCCTGTATGCAAATAACTTACCGTCAAGTGAGAACCTTCGATTATCCACGCATTCATTCGCAAAAGTAAAAAAAAGTACATTGAATTTCAGGTTTAAGCTACAAAAGAATTGAAATACACTTCAACAAGGGGAAGGGAGCATTTTCCTTGGGATTTCCACCTATCTAGTTTTACAAATGAAAAACCTAAACAACTCTTGAGTCTTCGGATTCACCTTCGTCGGATTTGATGTCAGGGAGGTCACTGAGAGACCTTGTTGATCGATTGCCCCTTGTCTACTTAGCAACCCTATCTCCATGAGCATAGAGGGATTGGGGCCCCTCTTATGGAATGAATTGATGTGCATGCCATGAGTCCTTAGGGTTACATGGGAACCCTTAGGGTTTGGGTAAGCTTAATGCAAGGGAGAGTGAACTAGGTGTCACTCTCGATAGGTTGATCATATGCATGAGAATGCAGTGACTTGAGTTACTTGGAACTCTTGTCTTGACATGGGATATTGAATGCGTGTACATGGATATGCAAATAGTATAAGGAGAGAGAATGCAATAGCAAGGTAAACGTGCATGCATGAGCAGTTAAACAGTCATTATAACAGTAAGGATACATTCATTATAACAACAGGAATAGACAGGTATAAATGAAAATAAGAGCAGTCTCCCTTTCCTCCATAGTTTTGGAAAACAGTGCGCGTGTCTTAAATCCGGCAGAGGTTCGGTTATGCATGGTGTCTATATGAGTATGAGGTTGAGGGTTGACTAATGCGTCCTAAAAAGACTCGGTCCCCGGATCTTCAAACCTAGGCCCACTCCCCGAGGTGGTGCCATGATCGGTTGGTGATCCGAGCGAGGGAACCATCAAGAGGCCGTAGACGAAGAAACTGTCACAGCATCTTGCCCACAACCAATATACTGTTCCCCCTTTCTAACTAGAAAGGTCACATCAGGGTAAAATGCAAGTATGCAGAATGCAAGTGCACGTGCAGTGCGTGTGTGATTCTTAAAAGCGGAGGAAAGAGCCCAACAACTCCCATTCATCCTGTTCATCACATTCATGCATGGCAGTTAATAAAATTTAAACAAAATGTGTACCTACAAAACGAAGATGCAAGAGTTAGTATGTGGATGGCAAACTTAATACAAGATAACATGAATAAATACATGTTTTTTTTTTTAAACAATTTTTGAAAATTTGGTTTTGAAAATTTAAAGTGAATAGGATTGAACAAGTTAATTGAAGACTCTACATGGGTGAAGGGTAAAGCGACATGACTACGACCTAACCCTCTAAGTGTCCCCAGCGGAGTCGTCAGCTGTCGCGCCCAGATTTTTCACACTCGAGGAATACACACACAAGCGGGAAAAACACTATACTCTCTCATTAGAACTCACCCTCCTAGAAGAATGAGTGCGACTAGGTTTGAATTCAAAGTATATTTGAATAAAGGGCTTTTAGAAAAGGTTTGGAGTCGCCACCTAACTTGATTAAGGTGAATTAAGTCACCTAAAAACTAAGCATAATCCAAAAACTACACTTAGGGTTTTCAAAAACGATTTTGAAAAACATCCTCAAGAGAGGGTTTTTAAGAAAACAAGTTGTTTGGCAACCTTTAGAAAATATTTAAGCCCTTTTTGAAAAATAACTCCTTTTTTGGTCTTTCGAAAACAGTGATCTAGGTTCGGAGGTTGGTTACGTGTAGGGAAGACGCACTTAGCCATCACCCTACCCCGCCCTTTCGATACCTACATGCCAATCTACCCTAGATTCACCTATGAGAGTCTTCAACTAACTATTGTTCAATCCTATCCACTTAAGAAAGGAATTTTTGAAAAGAAACTAACATGATGTATGATATGCAAGTGCAAGAAAAGAGAATTGAAAAATAGATTTGGAAAGAAATTGATTTGATTTGAAAAGGAAGAGATAGAAGTTCGAATTTGAAAAGAAGGTTTTGGAAATTGAAAATAGAGATTTGGAAATATAAATTTGAAATTGGAAGTTTGAAAATAGATTGGAGATTTGGAAAGATTTTGTGGAAATAGAAACTTGAAAAATGTTATGACTGCACCCATGAGGGTTGCCTACGTATCCTTTTGGAGAAATAAGGTCAGTTGTAGTTCGGACAAGAGTTCGATTGAAAATAGAAGGTTGGATTGGAAGAAAGAGATTTCAATTGGAAAATGGATTTGATTTGAACTTAGAATAGAAGATTGAAGATTGGAATTTAGAATTTTGGAATTGAAAATGTTAGATTTTGATTTGGAAAGATAGAACTTGGAAGAAAGATTTAGACTTGTTTTGGAAAGATGGAGGTTTAAGAAACCTAGACTTAGGAAAGAGAGGAGACTTAAGAAAAATTTGACTTGGAAGGATTTAAGAAAGATTCAACTTGACTTGAAAGAGCTTTTTGAAAAGATTAGATTTAGGAAAGATTCGAATTAGGAAAGTTTCATTTTAGGAAAGTGTCACTTTAGGAAGGTTCCGTTTTTGGAAAGTTTTGGTTTAAGGGAGTTTCAAATTAGGAAAGTGTCATTTTTGGAAAGTTTAAAATATGAAACATTTCGTTTTAAGAAAGTTTTGAAATTGAAAATTTTTGAATTTGGAATGCTTTGAAATAGGGAAGTTTTGAATTTGGAATGTTTTGAAATAGGAAAGTTTTGAAATAAGGAAGTTTTGAAAGTAAGAAAGTTTTGAGTTTAGAAAATTTTAGATTTGGAAAGATTTTTGAAGTTTAGGAAAGTTTAGAGTTTTAGAAATATTTAGGAAGTTTAAAAAGATTTAACTTAAAAAAAGTTTTGAATTTAGAATGTTTTGGATTTAGAAAGATTTGAAATTTAGAAAGTTTTAGAGTTTGAGTTTTAGAAAATCTTGAGATTAGGAAAGGTTTGAATTTAAGAAAGATTTGAGGATTTATATTTGGAAAGTTAAGATTTGGAAAGGGATGGAATTAAGAAAGGTTTGAAAGCTTAAAGTTTAAGGAAAGATTTAAAAGTTTAAGTTTAGGAAACTTAAGGTTTAGGAAAGTACTAGATTAGGAATGAGTTGAATTAGGAAAGACTTGGGTTTAAAAGGATTGAGATTCCTATTTCATAAAACAAATGATTGAATTTTGTTTCTAAAAGAGGTGTTTTGATTTCATTTCCAAAAACGGAGGATTGGGTCTAATTTCTTAAATGGGAGATTGGATTTGGTGACCTAAAGGGAAGATTGGATTTGGCATGAATTTGGGAAGGGAAGTTTTAGAAACCCTAAATTTGGGAAGACTATAGTTTTGACGTAGAAAAGATGTTTTTTGAAAACTTATGATTTTGACGTAGAAAGGGATGTTTTGGAAACCTAGGTTTGGGTTAAGGTTGAAAATCACGTTTTTGGAAAGAAATTAGGGTTTCCTAATTGTGGGTTCTAGGGTTTGACTTGGACTCTAAGGAAAGAGTTTTTGGAAAGTGAGTTTTTGGAAAGGAGGTTTTGAGAAGGAAATCCTAGGAAGAAATTTCTAGAATGTGAGTTTTAAAGAGAGTTTTTGGAAAGATTTTTAGAATGAGATTGTTGGAAAGAGTTTTTAGAAAAGAGATTTAGAGAGCGTTTTTAGAAAGTGGATTTTGAGAAAAGTGTTTTGAAAAGAAGTTTAAAAATGAGTTTTGAAAAATAGATTTTTGGAGGAAGTTTTTTACAAAACAATTTTGGAAAGAAGAGTTTTTAAAAAGCATGTTAAAAAAGAGAGTTTTAGAAAGAGAGACTTTTGAAAAGAGAGCCTTTTGGAAAGTATAAAAGCATCTCACTTTCCTAAAGCAATTCTAATCATAAGAAGGTTAGAATTACTTTAAGAAAGTGATTTTGAAAACAACAAGGAGTTGAAAATATAGACCATATCGGTCACTTTAAATATAACACTTTCCTAAAGCAATCCTAGCCATGGAAAGGCTAGAATCACTTTAGGATTGTGATTTTGAAAACAAGTTCTTGAAAAAGGAGATTTTGAGGCAATTTTGAAAACAAGTTTAATGCAAGCTTTGAAAACAAGTTTGAAAACAATTTTTGGAAGAATGCAAGATAATGATATGCACAATGCAAATAAGGGTCGTGAACATACAAGGTTAAGGCTTCACCACATAATCAAGGGGGCCGAACCTACGTGGTCTCCGGTTAGACTAAAAGAAAGCCCCCAACATGGTGACTCTCAAATAGTCTAATCCTACACATGGATCGGGAATCCCCTTATTTCAAGTATGCAAAGAAAAGGGGGGAAAAAGATGGGGGATTAAAATAGAAGAAAACTCAAGTGGGTTAGGAGAGAGAAGAGAGAGGGGGAAGTGCAGAAACCTAAAGAGAAAACCCATCGTATGTCTTGTTTATTTCACTTTGCCTTGCGCGCCTTGCTTTCTTGCTTTTTCTTCGGTCTTCGCTTTAGTCTTTGAGAGATTTGTCTTGGTCTTCGAGAGCTTCGAGTTGCAGCAACCCAAGTCTTCAATGGAGGGTTGGAGGCTAGTGTATCAGTGTATAGGAGTGTGTATAAGTGCATAGAAGGCTAGGGTTTGGTGTATGGTGGCTAGGGTTTGAAAAACCTAAAGAAGCTAGGGTCTTGGGAGTGTACAAGCTCTGTATATCAAGAATTAGGGTTTTTAGATTGAGTTTGTGGACCTCCTTTACACTGGAAAATGCTCTGTATTTATAGAGATAGGATAAACCTGGCGCCTATTGCATGGCACCAGGCCAAACTTCCTCTTGGTGCCACTAAGAGTGGCGCCAGGCCATTTCTTAGCTTAGCGCCACTAGCAGTGGCACCAGCGAGTTAGGAAAGTTTGTTAAGTCGGCAAGTAACATATCTTTGGAAGATTTGGGCGCCTATACTAGTGACTACCATGCAATTTTTAGCCTAGCTTCACTAAGAGTGACTCTGGAAAGTTCGGGGATGAATTAAAGCGACCAGGAATGACCCGGAGAGCTGAAAAAGAGCACGAACACTTAGAATAGCGTCTCAGAGGTAATTGACTAGAAAAATGAGGATAGGATGTGTCGGAAGGATTGACCGGGCCATTAAGGGCAAAACGGTCAATCAAGCCGGAAAGCTACCGGGACGGACTCGGATAGTCCTGGAAAAAGACTCGAGATTTGGAAACATTATTCAGAATGTTCCCAAAGGCTTGCCGGTTTGATACCCAGAGCCGGTGTGGTTGGAAAAGGTGACCGGCCATCCAGGAGCAAAACGGTCATTTTGCACCGGGTTTGCCGGAACTGACTCGGAATGATCCAGAAAGATAAAGAAAGGTTAAGAACACTATAAGAAGCATTCTTAGCAAGCTACCGGTTTGATACCCAGGGCCGGTGTGGTTCTCGGGGCATTCGAATGCCTAGGGGCAAAATGGTCATCTTGACCAGAAAGTCTTAGAATTCGCCCGAAACTTACTACAAGGCACCTAATCACGCCGGATTGCCTTTAAGACAATCTTGGAAGGTTGGACTTACCGTTCTGAGGATTCAAATGTGTTCTCGAGAAACGTGCCAAAAAATGGCCCTGGGGGCAGTTAGGTCATTTTTCACCGAAGTGGGCTAACAGGCACTGGTGTTGACCTAGGTTTTGAGTGTTTCCGCCACTCTGACGGTGGTCACGTGATACAAGGGTTTGTTGGCAATTCCTTATATCGGCCTGTTTGCAAATATTTTCGCTACTCTGACGGTTGCGATGTTTGCGAGTATTTTCGCTACTTTAACGGCTCGCGATCATTACCGAGACTGCCTGATCTCGAGAAGCTGCTAAAGGGACTTAGCGCTTGAGAATCACCTTTCTCAAAAGGCGTGCCTAAACGGATATTTCTGCATTGGCAGGCTAGCAGATGCCAAAGGTGGACCGTTCTACCATCTAGGGGACTTGGGGTCTCGTAATCGGTCGACAAATTTAAAGAGACTTACCGTTCCGAAGAGATTTTCTTTGGAAAATGTGTCGGACTGTCTCGAGGAATCAACTGTCTCGAGAGAGGGATTGGAGTTGGAATTAGACTTGGAAAGGGGACTTACCATCTTCGGAAAGACGCGCCTGATTTGGAATTGGAAAGGGAACTTACCGTCTTTGGAAAGACGTACCTGATTTAGAATTGGAAAAGGGACTTACCGTCTTCGGAAAAACGTGCCTAATTTGGAATTGGAAAGGGGACTTATCGTCTTCGGATAGACACGCCTGATTTAGAATTGGAAAGGGGACTTACTGTCTTCGAAAAGACGCGCCTGATTTGGAACTAGAAAGGGTAATGCCCCCAGGGGCATTTTGGTCATTTTGCCTCCATTTGGGCCTGGTGGGGCCCACGAAGCGATGAATTGATGGGATG
Source organism: Euryodendron excelsum (assembly GCA_033060915.1). Classification (NCBI taxonomy): domain Eukaryota; kingdom Viridiplantae; phylum Streptophyta; class Magnoliopsida; order Ericales; family Pentaphylacaceae; genus Euryodendron; species Euryodendron excelsum. The sequence goes on along the minus strand of CM065390.1, from coordinate 41,305,574 downwards.
AGACTTAGAAAGTTAATTTGGATTGAAATATGCCCACAATGACTTGAACACAAGTTTGGATGGAGTGGAGACCGCCGAGCGATCAAAAATGAGGTGCTTACACCATGTGAATAGTAAAAATTGATGTTTTGATATGTTTTGAATATTATGGTGATGTTATTTTTGTATGTTGGTGCTTGTTTGATTGAATTTGAGTGATTTTACGTGATTATGTGAAGACGATTTTTTGCAAGAATTGGGTGTTTGTTCCTACAGGCTTGGGCATTGGGTTTTCTGGCTAGATTTTTATGCCATGTGCCTTAGAAAAATGTGTTTAACAACCGTGTGAAGTTTCGTGATTTTTTGAAAACTTGGTGAATATTTTACTTTTTGAAAAATAAGAAAATACTTAGAAAATTAGGAAAATTGAAAAACTCAAGAAATTGATGAAAATTTTAGAGTTTAAAATTTTGAAAAATGTAGGAATATTTTAGAAAACATTTAAAATGATTTTTGAGAAATTTTAGGATAACTTTGAAAACCATTGATTTATTGAAAAAATAAAACATGTGTTTTGAAAATCTCAAAAAATTAAAAAGTGTGTGGGGGTGCTGATGTTATGTGGTTGTAACGTTGTAAAGTGCCCGGTTTGTGTTTTGTGTTAATGTCATGGGCGTTGTCAAGACCATTTTTAAATGAAACTCTGTCGAAATTTTTAGAAATTAGGAAAAGAGTTGGAAAAGGTTTAGAAATAACATCTTTTTGAAGGAAAAAGACAGAAAACCCTTGAGATTTTAGAAAACTCGCTTTGACTCGAAGTTGAAAAATCAAAATGTGCAGAAAACTCATTTTGACATATTATTTGAAATCTTTTTATATTTTTTTGTTCACTTGTTGTTTGTTTTTATTACTTATTTATTTATTTTATTATTATTTTTCTTCCACTTTTATTTTCTTATGCAGATACCATATATTAACACCTCTTACCTTGGCTTACCTTTTCAGGATGGCGGATGCGGGTAATGATAGTTCCGAGAGGAGATGCCGCTATGGGAAGGCGGCCCGGACAAATTCTTGTTGGTAGCTCCAGTTGCTGTAGGGGTAGTCGCAAATCAGCTAGTAGGGCATTCTCTAGCCAGGATGGAAGGGGGAGTAAGCCTCCAGTCGACCCTTTTCCTTAAGTTAAGCCAACATTTGAAAAGGAAACGGATGCCGAGGTCTCCCACTTTTGACCTTTAGAATGGCCGACTTTATGTTGAGTTAACTACGGGTTTGGTATGACGGGTATCCTTCAAATGAGCGAGACATTTTTCACTGGTCCTTTGGTTGTATGGCTTCTCTCCTATTAGTGCAGCTTGTTTTTGGTAATGATTTCCTTTTGGCCACTTGACCTGTCTCTCTTCTATTTTGAGGAATGTGAGCTTGCCCCTACTTCCCATGAGTATGGCTTCCTCTTAGGTCTTCGGGATGGTTCAGCAGACATTATAAAACCTACTTTTCCTGATAGTTGCGTCACGATTGTCTCTTCTCAGTTTGGGGTCCGTTGTGTGGCCTTTTCTTTTGATCTGCTGCCCTAGTTTCCTTATGTTCCAGCAGAGTTCCTCTTCTCTCTCTTTGAGTTCACCCTAAGTATGCGAGCCCACTCAAGTGATTGACACACTTCCCAAGATTAGTCTGTTTCCCGCATGGTCGCTCTAGCTCTGCTTCTCCTAAACTTGTTAATGTTTCCGCTGGGGGGGAAACACTTGGTCGACTGTCGGTTATGTGCACTGCTTGTCAAGATTCGTGAGGAGCACTCCTATGCTCCTATGGTTGTGGGAGAGACCTTCATGAGCCTTACCAGACTCCAGCAGGGGGTCAATACTCATTTTCGGGGATGTGCTCCAATATTCCAGCTTTGGGCGATTGGACAGTTATCCATTACTCTTCTTTTTTGGCATACATGGTATCTCGACTTAGGAGTCATGTGATTAGGAAGGTTGAGGGTGGGCCATTGACCTATTCTCTGTTTCTTGTCGGCCATGAAAATCTGAGCTTTCTGAGGTGTGTAACGGTGCTGAAGATGTCTGAGTGGTGGCTTTAGCTCCTTTTCACATTTTACCTTGTTCCCTGTTTCTTATTTGAGAGAGAGGGAAGGACATAGAGTTAGTTTCTGTACAAAAACAATTTACTCATGCCAATTCTAAAAGTGCACAGGTAAAAGCATGTTATATTTTCTTTTTTTTATTTTTATTTATTATTATTATTTTTTAGTTTTTACGAATGCACATGAAATTAGATGTATGACTTATTTTACATGCCTTACTTTATATATATATATCTTTTTTTAATGAATGCACAGGTTCATACAAGAATGAAATTTAATACATGTTATGGAATGGAATTGAACGTATACCATGTCTTTGATGAATATATGAATAGATACAAACTACACAAGAATCTAGTGAATGTACAAGTTATACATATCATGGATGCATTAGTAATCTGCCCCATACTCTCAGGAATCTGCCCCATTTAGTTTTGTCTCATTCTCATCGAGGTGTGATAGCATTTGCACCATTCTCTAAGGATTTTGACCTTTTGGTTTACTATTTGTAAGCACCCCATTTTTGACTGCTCGACGGTCTCCACTCCGTCCAGACTTGTGTTCAAGTCATTGTGGGCATATTTCAATCCAAATTAACTTTCTAAGTCTAATCCTGTCTATTCATCGCTTCGCGGGCCCCACTAGGCCCAACTAGAGGCAAAATGACCAAAATGCCCTTAGGGGCATTGTTCTTTCAAAATTCTAAATCAGGCACGTCTTTCCGAAGACGGTAAGTCTCCTTTCCAAATTCCAAATCAGGCATGTCTTTTCAAAAATGGTAAGTCCCCTTTCCAATTCCAATAAGCACGTCTTTCTAAAAACAATAAGTCCCCTTTCCAATTCTAAATTAGGCGTGTCTTTCCAAAGACAGTAAGTCCCCTTTCGAATTCCAAATCAGGCACGTCTTTCCAAAGACGGTAAGTCCCCTTTCCAATTCCAACAGGCACGTCTTTCTAAAGACGGTAAGTCCCCTTTCCAATTCCAATTCCAATCCTTCTCTCGAAACAGTTGATTCTTTGAGACGGTAATTCTATCCAATCCGGCACGTTTTTCGTAGAAAATTCCTTCTAAACAGTAAGTCCCTTTAAACTTGTCGACCGGGACGAGACCCCAAGTCCCCTAGATGGTAGAACGGTCCACCTTTGGCATCTGCTAGCCCGCCAATGCAGAAATGTTCGTTTAGACATGCCTTCTATGAAAGTTGATTCTCAGGCGCTAAGTCCCTTTAGCAGCTTCCCGAGATCAGGCAGTCTCGGAAATGATCGTGAACTGTCAAGGTAGCAAATATACTCGCAAACATTGCAATCGTTAGAGTAGCGGAAATACTCGTAAATAGGTCGATATAGGGAATTGCTAACAAACTCATGTATCACAAGACCGTCGTCAGAGTGGCGGAAACACTTAAAACTCAGGTCAACACCAGTGCCTGCTAGCCCACTCTGGTAAAAAATGAACAAATTGCCCCTAGAGCCATTTTTCGGCACGTTTCTCGATAGCACACCTGAGTCCTCAGAACATTAAGTCCACCCTTCCTAGATCACATCCCAGAGATGATCCGGCTTGATTAGGTGCCCTCTAGTCAATTCCGAGAGTTTTCGGTCAAGATGACCATTTTGCCCCTAGGCATCCGAATGCCCCGGCAACCACACCAGCCCTGGGTATCAAATAGGTAACTTTCCAAGAATGCCTCCTATAGTATTCTCAACATTTCTTTATCTTTTCGGATCATTTCGAGTCAGTTCTGGCAAACCCGGTACAAAATGACCGTTTTGCCCCTGATGGGCCGGTCACCTTTTCCAACCACACCGGCTCTGGGTATCAAACCGAAAACCTTTGGGAACATTCTGAATAATGTTTCCAAATCTCGAATTTTCTTCCAAGATGTTCCGAGTCCATCTTGGCAGCTTTTCTGCCCAATTGACCGTTTTGCCCCTAATGGCCCGATCAACCTTTCTAACAAATCTTGTCATCATTTTTCAAGTCATTTGTCCTTGAGACATTATTCTAAGGGTTCTTGTCCCTTTTCGGCTCTCTGGGTCATTTCCAACCCCTTCAATTCATCCCCGGACCTTCCAGAGTCACTACTAGTGAAGCAAGGCTAAAAATTACATGGCAGTCACTAGTACAAGCACCCAAATCTTTTAAAGATACGTTGCTTGCCAACCTTAAACATTTCCTAAATGGCTGGTGGCGCCAAGCCAAAAAATGGCCTTGCACCACTCCTAATGGCGCCAGTGTAATTTTTGGCCTAGCGCCACTGCAACAGGCACCAGTGCAATTCTCTCTCTATAAATACAGAGCCTCTTCCAGCGTGAAAAAGGTTCCCGAACTCAGCCTCAAAATCCTAATATTCGATATACAGAGCTCGAAGCCTCCCTAAACCCTAGCTTCTCTAGGTTTTCCAAACCCTAGCCACCATACACCGAACCCTAGCCTCCTATACACTTATACACTGGCCTCCAACCCTCCATTGAAGATTTTGATTGCTGCAACTCGAAGCTCTCAAAGACCAAGACAAAGCCCTCGAAGACTGAAGTGAAGCGAAGACTGAAGAAAAGCAAGGCGTGTAAAGCCAAGCGAAATAAACAAGACACACGGTAGGTTTTCTCTTTAACTTTTTGCACTTCCCCCTCTCTCTTCTCTCTCCTAACCCTTTTGGATTTTCTTTTATTTTAATCCCCTATCTTCTTCCCTGCTTTCTTTGCATGCTTGAAACAAGGGGATTCCCGGTCCATGTGTAGGATTAGACTGTTGGAGGGTCACCGTGTCGGAAGCTTTCTTTTAGTTTAACCAGAGACCACGTGGGTTCGGCCCCCTTGATTATGTGGTGAAGCCTTAACCTTGTATGTTCACGACCCCCATTTGCATTATGCATATCATTATCTTGCATTCTTCCAAAATTCGTTTTCAAACTCGTTTTCAAAGCTTGCATTAAACTTGCTTTCAAAATTGCAACAAAATCTCTTTTTTCAAAACTTGTTTTCAAAATCACAATCCTAGAGTAATTCTAGCCTTTCCATGGCTAGGATTGCTTTAGAAAAGTGTTATATTTAAAGTGACTTTCATGGTCTATATTTTCGAATCTTGTTATTTTCAAAACCACTATCCTAAAGTGGTTCTAGCCCTCTTATGGTTAGAATCGCTTTAGGAAAGTGAGATATTTTATATACATTCCAAAATCTCTTCTTGAAAATCTCCTCCTAAAATTCTCTTTTCCAACATGCTTTCCATAAACTCTCTTTAAATTCCTTTCCAAAATTGTTTTCTAAAAACTCTTTCCAAAAATCTATTTTCCAAAACTCCTCTTTTCAAACTCATTTCCAAAACACTCTCCCCAAAATTCACTTTGCTAAAAACTCTTTCCTAAAAGCTTTTTTCAAAATTTTGTTTCCAAAACTTTCTCAAAGTTTTACTTTCCAAAAATTTCCTTCGTAAAATTCTTTTCAAAATACGCTTTCTAAAAACCCCTCTTTAGAATCTTCCTCCAAAAATCTTCGTTTCCAAAAAACTCACTTTTCAAAAATTCCTTTTCTTAGAGCCCAAGTCAAGCCCTAGAGCTAACAATTAGGAAATCTTAGTTTTCTTTCCAAAAACATGGTTTTCAAACTTACCTTAAAACCTAGGTTTCCAAAATCTTCTTTTTCACATCAAAACCTATTTTTCTACACCAAAACTATAGTCTTCCAAATCTAGGGTTTCTAAAACCTCCCTTCCCAAATCCAAGCCAAATCCAATCTTCCCTTTAGGTTACCAAATCCAATCTCCTGTTTAGGAAACTAGATCCAATCCTCTGTTTTTGGAAACAAAATCAAACCTTCTCTTTTAAAAACAAAATCTAATCCCTTGTTTTAAGAAATAGGAATTTTAACTCTTCCTAGTCTAAATCTTTCCTAATTCAAATCCTTCCTAATCTTCTACTTTCCTAAATCTTAAGTTTCCAAAACTTGAACATAAAAATATTTCCTAAATTCAAAACTTTCCTAATCTCGAGATCTTCTAAAACTCTAAACATTTCTAAATCTTAAACTTCCTAAATTTCAAATCTTTCCAAATTCAAAGTTTTTTAAGTTCAAAACTTTCTTAAGTTAAATCTTTCTAAACTTTCAAACTTTCTAAAACTCTAAACTTTCCTAAAACTTCAAATCTTTCCAAATATAAAACCTTCTTATTCTCAAAATTTTCTTATTTTCAAAACTTCCTTATTTTCAAAACCTTTCCTATTTCAAAACTTTTCTTAAAATGAAACTTTCTTAATTCAAAATTTTCCTAAGTTGAAACTTTCTTGATTCAAAACTTTCCTAAGTTGAAACTTTCCTAAAATGAAACTTTCCTAAAATGACACTTTCCTAATTTGAACCTTTCCTAATTCGAACATTTCCTAAATCCAATCTTTTTCCAAATCTTCCAAGTCCAACATTCGAATCAAATCTTTTCTTAAAGCCTTTCCAAGTCAAATCTTTCCTAACTCTAGGTTTCCTAAACCTCAATATTTCCAAAACAAGTCTAAATCTTTCTTCCAAGTTCTACCTTCCCAAGTCAAAGTCTAATCTTTCAATTCCAAAATTCCAAATTTCAATTTCCAATCTTCTATTCTAAATTCAAATCAAATCTTTTTTCCAATCAAAATCTCTTTCTTCCAATCCAACCTTCTATCTTCTATCGGACTCTTATCCGTACTACGACTGACCTGATTCCTCCAAAAGGATACGTAGACAACCCCCATGGGTGCAGTCACCACATTTTTCAAATCTCAAATTCCACAACATTTTTCAAATTTCTAATTCCACAACATTTTTCAAATTTCTAATTCCACAACTTCTTTCAAATCTCCAATTCTACAATTTTCTTCAAGTTTCCAATTCTATGTTCTATTTTCAATTTCCAATTCCAAAAATCTATTTTCAAATCTCAATTTTCAAATTCTAAAACTTTCCAATTTCAAATCTCTTTTAAATCAAATCAATTTCTTTTCAAAACTCTTTCCAAATCTATTTTCCAACTTTCTTTTCTTGCACTTACATATCATGCATCATATCTTTTTAAACATTCTTTTTTTCAAAGCGAATAGGATTGGATAGTTGTTAATTGAAGACTCTCATAGGTGAATCTAGGGTAAATAGACATGTAGGTACCACAAGGGTGGGGTAGGATGATGGCTTAGTGCGTCTTCCGTACACGTAACCAACCTCCGAACCTAGAATCACTGATTTCAAAGACCAAAAACAGAGTTATTTTTCAAAAAGGGCTTAATATTTTCTAAAGGTTGCTAAATAACCTGTCTTCTTAAAAACCCTCTCTTGAGGAGATATTTTCAAGATCATTTTCCAAAACCCTAAGTGTAGTTTTCGGATTATGCTTAGTTTTTAGGTGACCTAACTCACCTTAATCAAGTTAGGTGGCGACTCCAAACTTTTTCCAAAAGCCCTTTATTCAAATCAATTTCCAATTCAAACCTAGTCGCACTCATTCTTCTAGAAGGGTAAGTTCTAACGAGAGAGTATAGTGTTTTTCCCGCTTGTATGTGTATTCCTTGAGTGCGAAAAATCTGGGCGCGACACTATTCTATCCCTACTTTCTGCAGGGTTACTGTTTGGAGTTTTCTGATCTCACTTGGTTTTCTCTCTCAAATCTCCAAAATGCCACCATGGCTCGAGCGACAACTCACATGCCCTTTGCAGAGCAATAAATAGCTAGGCGCTCAATCCGAGAAGACTTCTTTTAGGACCGTAATGTAGGCTGGGTTTAGAGGTTGTAAGAAACGAAGGGATATTTAGGCTCAAAGATCTTCTTTTAGTGGGTTGTTTAAACCAAAACCATCTGAGCACACTTTGGAGCATGAGATTGCCCCTGCATTCCTCCTCAGTCCTCATTTCTCATCCTACTTGTCTTGGTATTGTTCAGGCTTATTTGGACTAAGCAATTTTCTTTGATCAGAGAGAACTTTAATTTGGACCGTAACGTAGGCTAGGTTAAGGGGTTTATAAATGAAAAGGATATGCAGGCTCAAATTTAATATTATTTTCAATAGAGTTTAGATCTGCACCATCCTTGGTTTGTCTTCTAGTAGGGTTTGGTCCCCTAATTTCCCCCTTGAGCTTCGGTAACACGTCTGGCTCATCTAGATCAAGCAATCCTTTTTTCAATCGAAGAGGACTTTAACAGGATTATAATGTAGGCCATGGTTTCAGGTTTTTACAAGAAAGGATAAAGGCTCGAACCTATTACTTCTACTGGGCTTCTTTGTTACCTAGGATCACCTTTGAATAACTATATATTCTCTAGAGAGTTCACGTTTCTTGTAGTTTGATCCTTGACCTTCTAACGGAGTTGCCTTTTTTTTCTTTTTTTTTTTGACTTGCCCCGTGGTAGCTTTCTATTTTTGCTTTCCTGTTTCTTCCCTTTCCTTTTGCTTTCTGGGAGACAAACATTTCCACAACTTCTTTCTCTCAGATCCTTTCCTTAGCATTTCAATTTAATCCATTGTGGGCGGTGATCCCTCGGTTGGGGTTTCTTTCTAGAGGAAAAGGTAACTAGCTCAACAGGTTTGGCAAGGGTTGCTTTTAACTGTATGGGAAATGAAATGAGGGCCTCTCTTCATTTTGAACAAGATTGCTTGATCCATAGAGCCTTCACGTTACTTTAGCTTGATGGACGATAACATTCTCTGTCAGATCTTCTACTGCCTATCTGCCCCAGTGTGGGGGGATGGTTTTGGATCGGGGTTGACCAAAAAAAAAAAAAAATTCCGCTTTTCGCGAGGCACTAGTTGGTTAAACAAAAGGGATATTTTTGGGTATGGTAGCAGAATTGAAGGCCTCTAATCATTTCAAATTGAATTGCTTAGTCCATAAAGCCTAAGTACAAAATATTTCTATGGATGATGTGTTTCTATCAGTGAACCCCTACATGTTCCTATGGATGATGTGTTTCTGTGCTTACCCCAATGTGGGGGATGGTTCTTGGTTTGGGGATATCTGAGAAGAAATTATATACGGCTCTAGTGGGCTAAGCAAAGGGTAGTGTTTATTTGGGATAAATAGAACAATGGCTTCTCATCATTTTAGGGACTCGGCTACCCATCGCCTAGCCAGGATATCATGCAAGTGTCGCCTTTTCAATAAAATTCGCACTTCTTTGTTGAGATTGCCTTCCTCCTATCTCTCACCCTCTTTCTCAGTCTCTTAAAGGTTCTAACCCCCTTTGAGTGGGTTGCCCATGCTATCCTATCCTTCAAGTAAAATCATTTACTGAATGGGAAAGAATCCTTAAACGCAACAATCGTCCACAAGAGTATGAGACAAAGGGGATATACTGGGAACTACCTATTTTCATTTAAAAACATGATTACATGGCACGCAATGTTCATTTGAATAAGATATGCAAGAAATAGAAAGATAAAAAGATGAATTTTATGAAAACCTCCCTTTTCTTGTGGGCCTCTTGGTGAGAACCCTTAACATGGTTTTGAAACTATGTCGACTACTTTGGTATTTCATTCCCCGGGTGTATTACCAAACCACGGATGGCGAATTGACAGATCTTTTGTGATGTTTGGCATGCATTCGAAAGTTAAGAGATTCTTTTATAGCAATGCATGGGTCTGATAGGACTTTGCAAATGGTGAAGCCTCCTTTTGCATGGATGGTGGTTGTTGCGGCATGGTGTGGAAGTAACGTCTTGTTGATAGATGGTTAGTTCTTATTGCTCCCTAATGTAGGTTCGACCTCTTCTAACAACTAGGCTCATCCTTCCATGAGTTTGAACTTGGTGGGATACTAGAGGGATTTCATGAATTCAGTTGTGCTCTCTGACCTATAAAAAATAAAAAATAAAAACAGAATGCAGTCAACATGTGGAGTTGGAGATTCTATGCGATGCATGTCTTACGAAGATCCCTTCTTTGAGGGAATCTAGGCATGATGACAAGTCCATTTTAAAGGTGGGGTTTTGCCCCTATTATGCAATACAATACCTCTTCAACGTGGGCCGGTTGATGTTTCCTTATTTGGGCAATCCTACCTCCATGGACTAAGGGATATTTAGGCCTCTCTCGAGATATGGTTCTATGCATACCATGAATTCTTAGGGTTTAAGAACCCGTAGGAGTTTTGGTAGGTTTGATTAACATGAGATTGGATTGCTCCTTTCTCTCTACAGTTGATTAGATGCATGAGAATAAAATGACTTGAGTTTCTCGGAACTCTTGTCTCTGAATGGATATAGATGCATGAACATAATAAAAGTGAACATGTGAGCAGTATGATAACAATAAATGAATGGTTTAGAAAAACTCCCTTCTTGTCTTGCTTCTGTCTTCGGTTCTCTGGGAACTTGGAGATGAGGAGGGGGAGGGTAGAAGACAAAAACAAAAGAGAAGTTAGTACCTTGATTTGAAAATTTTTATGCAATGCAAGTCCTAGAGGTGCCCCTACTTGAGAGAAGAACTAAACACGATGTATTTGCTCACTTTTGGAGATAGGGGATTTGCCCCTATATGCCGATACCTTAACGTCAACTGGAAACCTTCATCCATTCATCCGTTCATCCATCCATTCATTCATGGGGAATAAAGAAGTACATTTAAATTTTGGGTTTAAGATACAAAAGAATTAAAATACATTTCGAAGAGGGGAGGAGGAACATGTTTATTTGGACTTTCACCTATCTAATTTTACATAAAGAATCCTAAACTACTCTTGAGTCTTCGGATTCACCTTCGTTGGATTCGATGTCGAGGAGGTCGCAGAGTAACCTTGTTGATCGATTGCCCCTTGTCTTTATGGTAATCCTATCTCCGTGAGCATAGAGGGATTAAGGCCCCTCCTATAGAATGAATTGATGTACATGTCATTAGTCCTTGGGGTTACATGGGAACCCTTAGGGTTTAGGTAGGTTTAATGCAAGAGAGAGTGAACTAGGTGTCACTCTCTTTAAGTTGATCATATGTATGAGAATGCAGTGACTTGAGTTACTTGGAACTCTCGTCTTGACATGAAATACAGGACGCATGAAAATGGATGCATAGAGTATAAGAGGAGAGAATACAATTGAAGTAAACGTGCATGCATGAGCAGTTAGACAAACATTATAACAGTAAGAATATGGTCATTATAATAACAGGAATAGACAGGCATAAATGAAAAATAAGAGCAATCGCCCTTTCCTCCATGGTTTTGGAAAACGGTGCGCGTGTCTTGAATCCGGCAGAGGTTCAGCTATGCATGGTGTTTATATGAGCATGAGGTTGAGGGTTAACTAATGCGTCCTAAAAAGGCTCGGTCCCCGAATCTTCAAACCTAGGCCCATTCCCTAAAGTGGTGCCATGATCGATTGGTGATCCAAGCGGAGGAACCATCAAGAGGCCGTAGGCGAAGAAACTAACACAGCATCTTGCCCACAACCAATATATCGTTCCCCCTTTCTAACTAGAAGGGTCGTATCAGGGTAAAAATGCAAGTATGCAGAATGCAAGTATACAGAATGCAAGTGCACATGCAGTGTGTGTGTGATTTTTTAAAGCAGAGGAAAGAGCCCAACAACTCCCATTCATCCTGTTCATCACATTCATGCATAGTAGCTAATAAATTTTAAACAAAAAGCGCACCTGCAAAACAAAGATGCAAGAGTTAGTATGTGGATGACAAACTTAATACAAGATAATATGAATAAATGCATGTTTTTTTTTAAAACAATTTTGAAAATTTGGTTTTGAAAATTTAAAGTGAATAGGATTGAACAAGTTAATTGAAGACTCTACATGGGTAAAGGGTAAAGAGACATGACATTGGTCTAACCCTCTAAGTGTTCCCCAGTGGAGTCGTCAGCTGTCGCACCCAGATTTTTCGCACTCGAGGAATACACACACAAGCAGGAAAAGCACTATACTCTCTTGTTAGAACTCACTCTCCTAGAAGAATGAATGCGACTATGTTCGAATTGAAAATCAATTTGAATAAAGGGCTTTTGGAAAACATTTGGAGTCGTCACCTAACTTAATTAAGGTGAGTTAGGTCACCTAAAAATTAAGCATAATCCAAAGACTACACTTAGGTTTTTTGAAAACGATTTTGAAAATACTTCCTCAAGATAGGGTTTTTAGGAAAACAGGTTGTTTGGAAACCTTTAGAAAATAATTAAGCGCTTTTTGAAAGTAAACTCCATTTTGGTCTTTGAAAACAGTGATCTAAGTTCGGAGGTTGGTTACGTGTAGGGAAGACGCACTAAGCCATCACCTTACCCTACCCTTGCGGTACCTACATGTCTATTTACCCTAAATTCACCTATGAGAGTCTTCAACTAACAAATATCCAATCCTATCCACTTTAGAAAACAATTTTAAAAAGAATGATTCATGAGATGTAAGTGCAAGAAAAAGAGAATTGGAAAAGAAGAATTGAAGTTTGAAATTGGAAAGAAAGTTTAGAAATTGAAATTAAGGATTGAAAATAGATTTTTATAATTGGAAGTTGAAAATAGAACACAGAATTGGAAATTGGAAAGCAGTTATGGAATTGGAGATTTGAAAAGGGTTGTGACCGCACCCATAAGGGTTGCTTACGTATCTTTTTGGAGAAATCAAGTCAGTCGTACTTTGGACTACAATCCAATAGAACATAGTAGATTGGATTCGAAAAAAAGTTTGATTTGTACTTAGAAGATTGGAATTGAAGGATTAGGAAAATGATTTGGAAAGATTAAAGTTTAGGAAACCTAGACTTAGGAAGATAGGATTTAGGAAAGACTTGAGATTTAAGAACGATTTGACTCGAATGTTGGACTTGGAAGATTAGGAAATATTAGATTTTGGAAGGGCTCAAATTAGGAAAGCTCTGATTTAGGAAAGTTTCGTTTTAGGAAGGTTCCGTTTTAGGAAAGTTTTGGTTTAGGAAAGTTTCATTTTAGGAAAGGTTTGGAATTAGGAAAATTTTTGAAATAGAAAAGTTTTGTTTAGGAAGTTTAGAATTTAGGAAGTTTCGATTTGGAAATATTTTGAAATAGGAAAGTTTTGAAATAAGAAAGTTTTAAAAGTTGGAAAGATTTGAAAGTTAGATTTTAAGAGTTAAGATTTAGGAAAGGGATGGAACTAGGAAAGGTTTGAAAGCTTAAAGTTTAAGGAAAGATTTAAAGGTTTAAGTTTAGGAAATTTAAGGTTTAGGAAAGTACTAGGTTAGGAAGGAGTTGAATTATGAAAGATTTGGGTTTGGAAGGATTACGATTCCTATTTCTTAAAGTAAGGGATTGGATTTTATTTCTAAAAAGAGATGTTTTGATTTTGTTTCCAAGAACGGAGGATAGGACCTAGTTTCCTAAAGGGAAGATTGGGTTTGGTTTCCTAAAGGGAAGATTGTATTTGACATGGATTTGGAAAGGGAAGTTCTAAAAACTCTAGATCTTGGAGACTATAGTTTTAACGTAGAAAAAATGTTTTAGAAATATAAATAATTTTAATATAGAAAACAAGAGGTTTTGGAAACCTAGGTTTCAAGGCCAATGTAAGGGATTGGAAATCATGCTTTTGGGAAGGAAAATTAGGGTTTCCTAATTGTGAGTTCTAGGGTTTGACTTGGACTCCAAGAAAAGAGTTTTTGGAAAGTGGATTTTTTGGAAAGAGGGATTTTTGAAAGGAAATCCTAGAGAGAAGTTTCTAGAAAGTAAATTTTGAAAAGAGAGAGTTTTTGGAAATAAATCCTAGTGAGGAGTTTTTAGATAGAGATTTTTGGGAAGAGTTGTTTAGGAAGGAAACGTAAGCAGCGTCTTTGGAGAGTGAACTTTGAGGAAAGCGTTTTTGGAAAGGAGCTTTTAGGAAAGATGTTTTTGGAAAGAGCTTGTTGGAAAGGAGTTTTTGAAAAATAATTTTGGAAAGGATATTGGAGAGAGTTTTCTAAGAAGGAAACCTATGGAGTGTTTTTAGGAAAGAAATTTTTAAAAGGGTGTTTTGGAAACGAGTTGAAAAGGAAGCTTTGAAAATAGATTTTTAGAGAGAGTTTTTGGAAAACAATTTTGGAAAGGGATTTGAAGAAGGAGATTGGAGAGAGTTTTTGGAAAGTATGTTGAAAAAGAAATTTTTGGAAGGAGGGATTTGAAAAGAGAGTTTTTAGAAAGTATATATAAAATACCTCACTTTCTTAAAGTGATTCTGACCATAAGAAGGTTAGAACCACTTTAAGATAGTGGTTTTGAAAACAACAATGTTTTGAAAATATGAACCGTATTGGTCACTTTAAATGTAACACTTTCCTAAAGCAACTCTAGCCATGAAAAGGCTAGAATCACCTTAGGATTGTGATTTTGAAAACAAGTTTTGAAAAAGAAGATTTTGATGCAAGTTTGAAAACGATGTTAATGCAAGCTTTAAAAATGAATTTTGGAAGAATGCAATATCATGATATGCACAATGCAAATTGGAGTCATGAACATACAAGGTTAAAGGCTTCACCATATAATCAAGGGGGTCGAACCCACGTGGTCTCCAATTAGACTAAAATAAAGCCCCCAACACGGTGACTCTCTAACAGCCTAATCCGACACATGGACTGGGAATTCTCTTGTTTCAAGCATGCAAGAAGGGGGGGGAGGAAGATAGGGAATTAAAACAGAAGAAAACCCAAATAGGTTAGGAGAGAGAAGAGAGGGAGGAAGATGCGTAAACGTAAATAAGAAGCCTACCTTGTGTCTTCTTTATTTTGCTTAGCTTTGCGCACTTTGCTTTGCTTATCTTGCTTCGGTCTTCACTTCAGTCTTCAAGAGTTTGTCTTCAATCTTTCAAGCTTCAGATTACAGCACTTCAAGTCTTCAAAGAAGGCTTTGGAGGCTAGTGTATGAGTGTATAGATGTGTATGTGAGTGTATAGGAGGCTAGGGTTTGGAAAACCTAAGGAGACTAGGGTTTAGAGAGGCTATGAGCTCTATATATCAAAAAGTAGGGTTTTCAGACTGAGTTTGCGGACCTCTTTCACACTGGAGGAGGCTCTGTATTTATAGATAAGGGAATGACCTAGCGCCTGTTGTAGTGGCGCCAAGGCAAATTTCTTCTTAGGGCCACTAGGAGTGGCGCCAAGCCATTTTTTGGCTTAGCGCCACTACAGTAACTTAGGAAAGTTCATTAAGTCAGCAAGCAACGCATCTTTGGAAGATTTGGGCGCCTGTACTAGTGACTTCCATGCAATTTTTAGCCTAGCTTCACTAGGAGTGACTCCGGAAAACTCGGGAAGGACTTAAGGGATTGGGAAGGGCTCGAAAGGCTGGAAAAGAGCAGGAACCCTTAGAATAGAGTCTCGGAGGTATTAGCCTTGAAAAAGGATGACAAGAATTGTCGGAATGGTTGACCGGGCCATTAGAGGCAAAACGATCAACTGGATCAGAAAGCTGCCAGGACGGACTCAGAATATCCCAGAAGAAGACTCGAGATTTTAGAAACATTATTTAGAATGTTCCCAAAGGCTATCGGTTCAATACTTAGAGTCGGTGTGATCGGAAAAGGCGACCAACCCACCAGGGGCAAAACGTTCATTTTGCACCGGGTTTATCGGAACTAACTTAGAATAATCCGAAAAGATAATATAAGGTTGAGAACACTATAAGAATCATTCTCGGGAGGTTACCGGTCTGACACCCAGAGCCGGTGTGGTCCTTGGGGCGTTCGGATGCCTAGGGGCAAAATGGTCATCTTGACTAGAAAGTCTCGGAATTGGTCCAAAACTGATTAAAAGGCACCTAATCATGCCGGATTGCTTTTAAGACAATCTTGGAATCGTGGACTTACCATTCTGAGGACTTAGGTGTGTTCTTAAGAAACGTGCCAGAAAATGGCCCTAGGGGCAGTTTGGTCATTTTTCACCGAAGTGGACTAGCAAGCACTAGTGTTGACCTGGGTTTTAAGTGTTTCCGCCACTCTGACTGTGGTCTTGTGGCACAAGGGTTTGTTGGCTGTCGCGCCCAGATTTTTCGCACTTGAGGAATACTCACACAAGCGGAAAAAATGTTGTACTCTCTCATTACAACTCACCCTCATAGAAAAATGAGTGCGACTAGGTTTGAATTGAAAATAGATTTAATTAAAGGGCTTTTGGAAAAAATTTGGAGTCGCCACTTAACTTGATTAAGGTGAGTTAGGTCACCTAAAAACTAAGCATAATCCGAAGACTACACTTATGGTTTTTGGAAAAAGGTTTTTGAAAATATCACCTCAAGAGAGGGTTTTTAGGAAAATAGGTTGTTTGGCAACCTTTGGAAAACATTTAGCCCTTTTTGAAAAATAACTCCTTTTTTGGTCTTTGAAATCAGTGATCTAGGTTTAGAGGTTGGTTACGTGTAGGTAAGACGCACTAAGCCATCACCCTACCCCACCCTTTCGGTACCTATATGTCAATCAACCCTAGATTCACCTACGAGGGTCTTCAACTAACTATAGTTCAATCCTATCCACTTTGAAAAATAATGTTTGAAAAGAAACTAACATGATGCATGATATGCATGTGAAAGAAAAGAGATTTAGAAATAGATTTGAAAAGAGTTTGATTTGATTTGGAAAGAAATTGATTGAAGTTTGAATTTGAAGATTGAAATTGAAGATTGAAAAATAGAAATAGATCATAGAATTGGAAACTTGAAGAAAATTATAGAATTAAAAATTGGAAAGAAATTGTAGAAATGGAATTTTGAAACATGTCATGGAATTTGAGATTTGAAAAATGTTGTGACCGCACCCATGAGGGTTGCCTACGTATCCTTTTGGAGGAATCAGGTCAGTCATAGTTCGGACAAAAGTCCGATTGAGAAGAGATTGATTTGGAAGAAAGAGATTGAATTGGATTAGAAGATTGAGAGATTGAACTTTAATTGGAAGATTAAAAATTGGAATTTAGAATTTTGGAATTGAAGAGATTGGATTTTGATTGAAAGATTTGAAAAGACTTGACTTTGGAAAACTCGGTTTTAGGAAACCTAGACTTAAAGACTTCAAAAAAAAAAGAAAGATTGGATTTGACTTGGAAAGATTTTAAAAAAAGAATTGACTTGAACATTAGACTCGGAAGATTTAGGAAAGGATTGGATTTAGGAAGGGTTCGAATTAGGAAAGGTCTGTCGCGCCCAGATTTTTCGCACTCGAGGAATATTCACCCAAGCGGGAAAAATGCTGTACTCTCTCGTTAAAACTCACCCTCCTAAAAGAATGAGTGCGACTAGGTTTGAATTGAAAATTGGATTGAATAAAGGGCTTTTGAAAAAGATTCAGAGTCGCCACCTAACTTGATTAAGGTGAGTTAGGTCACCTAAAACTAAGCATAATCCGAAAACTACACTTAGGGTTTTTGAAAAACAATTTTGGAAAACATCCTCAAGAGAGGGTTTTTTAGGAAAACAGGTTGTTTGGCAACCTTTGGAAAACATTTAGCCCTTTTTAAAAAAATAACTCCTTTTTTGTCTTTGAAATCAGTGATCCTAGGTTCGGAGGTTGGTTACGTGTAGGGAAGACGCACTAAGCTATCACCCTACCCCGCCCTTTCGGTACCTACATGTCAATCTACCCTAGATTCACATATGAGAGTCTTTAATTAACATATGTTCAACCCTATTCACTTTAGAAAAACAATGTTTGAAAAGAAACATGATGCATGATATGCAAGTGCAAGATGAAAGAATTGGAAAATAGAAATTGATTTGAAAATAGATTTGAAAAGATGAAATTGAAATTGGAAACTTTGAAAACTTGGAAATAGGAATTTGAAAATAGAAATTTTGAAATTGAAATTTGAAAATTGATTGGGATTTGAAATTTGGAAAGATTTTGGAAACCACACCCATGAGGGTGGAATTGAAAGTTTGAAAAGTATTGTGACCGCACCTATGAAGGTTGCCTACGTATCCCTTTGGGGGAATCAGGTCAGTCGTAGTTCGGACCGGAGTCCGATTGAAAAGAAATTGATTTGAAGAAGGAGATTGAATTGAAAATTGGATTTGATTTGAACTTAGAAGAGAGGATTGGAAATTGAAATTGAGAAGAAGATTGGACTTTGATTTGAAAAGATTGATTTTTGGAAAGATTTTGTTTTGGAAAGATGGAGGTTTAGGAAACCTAGACTTAGGAAAGGCTTGACTCGACTTGGAAGGTTTAGGAGATTAAGAAAGGTTGGATTTAGGAAATGTTCGAATTAGGAAATGTTCGATTTAGGAAAGTTTCGTTTTCGGAAAGTTTTGAAATTAGGAAAGTTTACTTTAAGAAAGTTTTGGAATAGAAAAGTTTTGAATTTAAGAAAGTTTAGAAATTGGAAAGTTTTGAAAATTGGAAAGTTTTGAATTTAGAAAGTTTTGAAATAAGGAAGTTTTGAAAGTAGGAAAGTTTCGTTTTAGGAAAGGTTTGAAAAAGGAAAGTTTTCAATTTAGGAAATGTTTGAATTAAGAAAGGGAAAGTTTTGAATTAAGAAAACTTTGAGTTTAGAAAGTTTTGAATTAAGAAAGCTCCATTTTAAGAAAGGTTTTGAAAAAGGAAAGGTTTTGAAAATAAGGAAGTTTTGAAAATAGGAAAGTTTTGGATTTAGAAAGATGTTGAAGTTTTGGAAAGATTTAGAATTTAGAAAGCTTGGAAGTTTAGAAAGATTTAACTTAAGAAAGTTTTGAATTTAGGAAACTTTGGATTTGAAAAGATTTGAAATTTGGAAAGTTTAGGATTTAGAAAGTTTTAGAGTTTTAGAAAATCTTGAAATTAAGAAAGGTTTGAATTTAGGAAAAGGTTTTGAAAACTTGAATTTGGAAAGGGGGTCGAATTAGGAAAGATGTGGAAGTTGAAAGTTTTAGGAAGCTTATGGTTTAGAAAGGTAGGGAATTAGGAAAGATTTGAATTAGAAAAGATTTAACTTTTGAGTTTTAAAATTTAGGAAAGATTTCTATGTTCAAATTTTAGAAACTTACGGCTTAGGAAAGTTTCGACTTAGGAAGAATTTGAATTAGGAAAGATTTGGATTTGGAAGGGATTGGATTTTGTTTCTAAAAGAGAAGGTTTGATTTTGTTTCTAAAAGAGAAGGTTTGATTTTGTCTCCAAAAACGGAGGATAGGATCTAGTTTCCTAAACGGAGAGATTTGATTTGGTTTCCTAAAGGGAAGATTGGATTTGGCAAGGGTTTGGAAAGGGAGATTCTAGAAACCCTAGTTTTGAAAGTGTAGAATTCTAACGTAGAAAAGAGGTTTTGGAAACATGTATAATTTGAATGTGAAAACAAGAGGTTTTAAAAACCTAGGTTTGGGGCAAAGTTTGAAAACCATGTTTTTGGAAAGAAAATTAGGGTTTCCTAATTGTGGGCTCTAAGGCTTGACTTGGGCTCTAAGACTTGATTTGGGGCTCTAAGGAAAGAGTTTTTTGGAAAACACGTTTTTGGAAACGAAGGTTTTCTAGAAGGGAATCCTAGGGAGGAGCTTTTGGAAAGATTTTTGGGAAGAAGGAGTTCTTGGGAAGTGTGTTTTTGGAAACATAGATTTTAGAAGGAAAATCCTAGAGAGGAAATTTCTAGAAGGAAGATTTTAGAAAGGTTTTTGGAGAGAGTTTTTAGGAAGGGAATTTTGAGGAGAGAGAGTTTTGGAAAGGAGTTGAAAAAGGGAGTTTTGGAAAAATAGATTTTGGAAGGGAGTTTTTGAAAACAATTTTGAAGAGGAAAGTTTTAGGAAAGTATGTTGAAAAAGAGATTTTTAGGAAGAGATTTTTGAAGAGAGAGAGTTTTTAGAAGGAGCAAAAACATCTCACTTTCCTAAAGCAATTCTAGCCATAAGAGGGCTAGAACCACTTTAAGAAAGTGATTTTGAAAACAAGGTTTGAAAATATAGACCAAAAGGTCACTTTTAATATAACACTTTCCTAAAGCAACCCTAGCCATGGAAAGGCTAGAATCACCCTAGGATTGTGATTTTGAAAACATGTTTTTGAAAAAGAGCTTTTGATGCAATTTGGAAAACAAGTTTGAAAACGATTTTTGAAAACAACTTTTTAAAAACGAATTTTGGAAGATGCAAGACTATGATATGCACAATGCAATTTGGGGTCGTGAACATACAAGGCTAAGGCTTCACCACATAATCAAGGGGGGCCGGACCCACGTGGTCTTTGGTTAGACTAGAAAAAAGCCCCCGACACGGTGACTCTCCCATAGTCCAATCCTACACATGGACCAGGAATCCCCTTGTTTCAAGCATGCAAAGAAAGGAGGGGAAAGAGATGGGGGATTAAAATAGAGAAAATCCAAGTGGGTTGGAGAGAGAAGAGAGAGGGGGAAAGTGCAGAAAATTAAATAGGGAGCCTACCTTGTTTCTTGTTTATTTTGCGCGCCGTGCAGTCTTCGGTCTTCGGTCTTCGGTCTTGATCTTCACCCTTCAGTCTTCAAAGGTTGTCTTCAAGCTTTGGAGGGCTGCTCTTCAAGTCTTCAGAGAGTGGTTGAATGCTATTGTATGAGTGTATGGGGAAGTGTATGAATGTATGGGAGGCTAGGGTTTTGTGTATAATGGCTAGGGTTTAGTGTAGGGTGGCTAGGGTTTAGAAAACCTAGGGAGGCTAGGGTTTTTGGAGGTGCTCGAGCTCTGTGTATCGAATTGTGTGATTTTTAAGTTAAGTTTGCAGACCCCTTTCACGTTGATCGAGACTCTGTATTTATAGAAGTTGGACAAGCCTGGCGCCTGTTGCAGTGGCGCCAGGGCAAAATTTATACTGGCGCCACTAGGAGTGGCGCCAGGCCATTTTTTGGCTTGGCGCCACTGCTAGTGGCGCCAGCCATTTAGGAAACAATTAAGGTCGGCAAGCAACGTATCTTTGACTAGATTTGGGCGCCTGTACTAGTGACTACCATGTAAACTTTAGCCTGGCTTCACTAGGAGTGACTCCGGAAAGTCTGGGAATGATTTGAAGGAGCCGGGAGTGACCCGGAAAGCCGGAAACGAGCAGGAACACTTAAAATAGTGTTCTGGAGGTATTTGACTTGAAAAGTGAGGATTGGATGTGTCGGAAAGGTTGACCGAGCCTTTAGGGGCAAAACGGTCAATCGGACCGGAAAACTGCCGGGACAGACTCAAACTGTCCCGGAAGAAGACTTGGGGTCTGGAAACATTATTTAGAATGTTCCCAGAGGTTGCCGGTTTGATTCCCAGGGCCGGCGTGGTCGGAAATGGAGACCGGCCCACCAGGGGCAAAACGGTCATTTTGTACCGGGTTGGCCGGAACTGACTCGGAATGGTCTAGAAAGGTAAAGGAAGGTTGAGAACACTATAAAAAGTATTCTCGGGACATTACTGGTTTGATACCCAGAGCCGGTGTGGTCGAAGAAGGAGACCGGCCCTCTAGGGGCAAAACGGTCATTTTGTACCGGGTTGGCCGGAACTGACTCGGAATGGTCTGGAAAGGTAAAGGAAGGTCGAGAACACTATAAAAAGTATTCTCAGGGCATTCGGATGCTTAGGGGCAAAATGGTCATCTTGACCGAAAAGTCTCGGAAAAAGCCCTAAGGGTAGTCTGGTAATTTTTCACCGAAGTGGGCTAACAGCCACTAGTGTTGACCTAGGTTTTGAGTATTTCCGCCACTCGGACGGGGTTGAGTATTTCCGCTACTCGGACGGGGTTGACGATTTGAGAGTACTTCCGCTACTCTAACGGTTCTGTGAGTATTTCTGCTACTCTAACGGTTCTGTAAGTACTTCCGCTACTCTAACGGTTCTGTGAGTATTTCCGCTACTCTAACGGTTCTATGAGTATTTCCGCTACTCTAACGGTTCTGTGAGTATTTCCGCTACTCGGACGGCTCCGTGAGTACTTCCGCTACTCTAACGGTTGAGTATTTCCGCTACTCGGACGGCTTTGTGAGTATTTCCGCTACTCTAACGGGTCTATGAGTATTTCCGTGAGTACTTCCGCTACTCTAACGGTTGAGTATTTCCGCTACTCGGACGGCTTTGTGAGTATTTCCGCTACTCTAACGGGTCTATGAGTATTTCCGTTACTCTAACGGTGGTGTGAGTAGTTTTGCTACTCGGACCGTCTCGAGGAATAAACTGTCTCGAGAGAGGGATTGGAAAGGGGTCTTATCGTCTCCGAAGAGACGTGCCTGGATTGGAACCGTCTCGAGGAATAAACTGTCTCGAGAGAGGGATTGGAAAGGGGTCTTACCGACTCCGAAGAGACGTGCCTGGGTTTTGAGTGTTTCCGCCACTCTGACGGTTTTGTGAGTATTTTACTACTCGGACCGTCTCGAGGAATAAACTGTCTCGAGAGAGGGATCGGAATTGGAATAAGAAAGGACAATGCCCCTAAGGGCATTTTGGTCATTTTACCTCTATTTGGGCCCAACAGGCCCACGAAGCGATGGAAAGATGGAATTTGAAACTAGAGAATTGGATTCGATAGGAATATGTCCAAAATGACTTGAAAACAAGTCTGGACGGAGTGTAGACTGTCGAGCGGTCAAAAATGGGGTGCTTACAAGGTCCAATTTAGGAAAGTTTCAAATTTAGAAAGTTTCATTTTTGGAAAGTTTTCGAATTAAGAAAGTTTCGAAATTAGGAAAGTTTTCAAATTAGGAAAGTTTTGAAATTAAGAAAGTTTCAAAAGTTGGAAAGTTTAGAATTTGGAAAGTTTTGAAATAGGGAAGTTTTGAAAATTGAAAAATTTTGAGTTTAGAAAGTTTTGAAATAGGGAAGTTTCAACTTAAGAAAGTTTTGATTTAAGAAAGTTTTGAGTTTAGAAAAGTTTTAGATTTGGAAAGTTTTAGAGTTTTAGAAAATTTTGAGATTAGGAAAGGTTTGAATTTAAGAAAGGTTTGAAAACTTAGGTTAGGAGAGTTAAGATTTGGAAAGGGAAGGAATTAGGAAAGGGTGGAATTAGGAAGGATGTGGAAATTGAGTTTTAAAATTTAGGAAAGATTTTTATGTTCAAGTTTTGAAAACTTAAGATTTAGGAAATGAGAAGATTAGGAAGGATTCGATTTAGGAAAGATTTGGATTTTGAAATTTAAGGAAAGATTTAAAGTTTAGGTTTAGGAAACTTATGGTTTAGGAAGGTAGGGAATTAGGAAGGAGTTGAATTAAGAAAGGTTTGGATTAGGAAGGGACTGGATTTGGTTTCTAAAAGCAAAGGTTTGATTTTATTTCCAAAAACGGAGGATGGGATCTAGTTTCCTAAACGGAAAGATTGGATTTGGCAAGGATTTGGAAAAGGGAGTTTTCGAAACCCTAGATTTGGAAGTGTATAGTTTTGACGTAGAAAAGAGGTTTTGAAAATGCGTATAGTTTTGATGTAGAAAACAAAAGGTTTTGGAAACCTAGGTTTGGGGCAAAGTTTGAAAATCATGTTTTTGGAAAGAAAATTAGGGTTTCCTAATTGTGAGTTCTAGGGCTTGATTTGGGTTCTAAAGAGTTTTTAGAAAGTGTGTTTTTGAAAACGGAGATTTTTAGAAGGGAATCCTAGAGAGGAGTTTTTGGGAAGTGTATTTTTGGAAACGAGTTTTTTGGAAGGAAAATCCTAGAGGGTTGTTTCTAGAAGGAAGATTTTGGGAAAAGAGCTTTTAGAAAGATTTTTGGTAGAAAATCGTTGGAGAGAGTTTTTGGAAAGATTTTTAGGGAGCGTTTTTAGAAAGTGGATTTTGAGGAGAGGATTTTGGAAAGGAATTAAAAAAGAGAGTTTTGAAAAGTAGATTTTTTGGAGGGAGTTTTTGAAAACAACTTTGGAAAGGAGAGTTTTAGGAAAGTATGTTGAAAAAGAGATTTTTAGAAAGAGGGATTTGAAAAGAGAGTTTTTTGGAGGGTGTAAAAGATCTCACTTTCCTAAAGCAATTCTAACCATAATAAGGCTAGAACCACTTTAAGAAAGTAGTTTTGAAAACAACAAGATTTGAAAATATGGACCATATTAGTCACTTTAAATGTAACACTTTCCTAAAGCAATCCTAGCCATGGAAAAGCTAGAATCACCCTAGGATTATGGTTTTGAAAACAAGTTTTTGAAAAAGAGATTTTGATTCAATTTTGAAAACAAATTTAGTGCAAGTTTCGAAAACGAATTTGAAAACGGTTTTTTGGAAGATGCAAGATCATGATATGCACAATGCAATTTTGGGGTCGTGAACATACAAGGCTAAGGCTTCACCACATAATCAAGGGGGCCGGACCCACGTGGTCTCCAGTTAGCCTAAAGGAAAGCCCCCGACACGGTGACTCTCCAATAATCTAATCCTACACATGGACCGGGAGTCCCCTTGTTTCAAGCATGCAAAGAAAGAGGGGAAAGAGATTGGGGATTAAAATAGAAGAGAACCCAAGTGGGTTAGGAGAGAGAAGAGAGAGGGGGGAAAGTGCGAAAATTTAAATAGAGAACCTACTTTGTATCTTGTTTATTTTGTGCGTCTTGCTTTCTTCGGTCTCGATCTTGATCTTCGTCTTCAATCTTCAAGAGTTGTCATCAATCTTCAAACTTCAGATAGCAGCTCTTCAAGTCTTCAAAGGAGGGTTGAAAGCTAGTGTATGAATGTATGGGAGTGTGTATGAGTGTATAGGAGGCTAGGGTTTGGAAAAGGGTTTGGAAAACCTAGAGTAGCTAGGGTTTAGGGAGTGCACAAGCTCTGTATATCGAAATATATGATTTTTAGACTGAGTTTATGGACCTCTTTCACGCTGGAAGAGGCTCTGTACTTATAGAGGTTGGACAACACTGGCGCTTGTTGCAGTGGCGCCAGGCCAAACTTTACATTGGCGCCACTGCTAGTGGAGCCAGGCCATTTTTTGGCTTGGCACCACTACTAGTGACGCCAACCATTTAGGAAATATTTAAGGTCAGTAAGCAACGTATCTTTGACTAGATTTGGGCGCCTGTACTAGTGACTAATATGCAATTTTTAGCCTAGCTTCACTAGGAGTGACTCCGGAAAGTCCGGGAATGGTTTGAAGAGGCTGGGAATGACCCAGAGAGCCGGAAAAGGGTAGGAACACTTAAAATAGTTTCCCGGAGGTATTTGACTTGAAAACTGAGGATAAGATGTGTCGGAAGGGTGTACTGGGCCTTTAGGGGCAAAACGGTCAATCAGATCAGGAAGCTACCGGGACGGACTTGAACTGTCCCAGAAGAAGACTTAAGATTTGGAAACACTATTTAGAATGTTCCCAAAGGTTGCCGGTTTGATACCCAGAGCCGGTGTGGTCGGAAAAGGTGACCGGCCCACCAGGGGCAAAGCGGTCATTTCGCATCGGGTTTGCCAGAACTGACTCGGAATGGTCCAGAAAGGTAAAGAAAGGTTTAGAACACTATAAAAAGTATTCTCAGGAAGTTACCGGTTTGATACCCAGAGCCGGTGTGATCAGAAAAGGTGACCGGCCCACCAGGGGCAAAACAGTTATTTTGTACCGAGTTGGTCGGAACTGACTCGGAATAATCCGAAAAGGTAAAGGAAGGTTGAAAATACTATAAGAAGTATCTTAGAAGGTTACCGGTTTGATACCCAAAGCCGGTGTGGTTCCTGGGGCATTCGGATGCCTAGGGACAAAAAGGTCATCTTGACCGAAAAGTCTCAAAAAAGGCCCAAGGGGTAGTTTGGTCATTTTTCACTGAAGTGGGCTAGAAAACACTGGTGTTGACCTGGGTTTTGAGTGTTTCAGACACTCTGACGGCAGTCGTCGTGACACAGGGGTTTGTTGGCAATTCCCTATATCGACCTATTTGTGAGTATTTTCGCTACTCTAACGGTTGCGATATTTGCGAGTATTTTCACTACTCAGACCGTCTCGAGGAATAAACTATCTCGAGAGAGGGATTGGAAAGGGGACTTACCGTCTCTGAAAAGACGTGCCTGAGTTGGAACCGTCTCAAGGAATAAACTATCTCGAGAGAGGGATTGGAAAGAGGACTTACCATCTCCGAAAAGACGTGCCTGATTGGAACCGTCTCGAGGAATAAACTGTCTCGAGAGAGGGATTGGAAAGGGGTCTTACCGTCTTCGAAAAGACGTGCCTAATTGGAACCGTCTCGAGGAATAAATTATCTCAAGAGAGGGATTGGAAAGGGGTCTTACCGTCTTCGAAAAGACGTGCCTAATTGGAACCGTCTCGAGGAATAAATTATCTCAAGAGAGGGATTGGAAAGGGGTCTTACCGTCTTCGAAAAGACGTGCCTAATTGGAACCGTCTCGAGGAATAAACTGTTGAGAGAGAGGGATTGGAAAGGGGACTTACCGTCTTTGAAAAGACGTGCCTGATTGGAACCGTCTCGAGGAATAAACTGTCGAGAGAGAGGGATTAGAAAGGGGTCTTGCCGTCTTTGCAAAGACGTGCCTGATTTAGAGCCGTCTCGAGGAATAAACTGTCTCGAGAGGGGGATTGGAGTTGGAATTGGAAAGAACAATGCCCCTAAGGGCATTTTGGTCATTTTGCCTCTATTTGGTCCTAGCGGGCCCGCGAAGAGATGGACAGACGGGATTTGGACATAGAAAGTTGGTTTCGATTGGAATATGCCCATAATGACTTGAACACAAGTTTGGACGAAGTGTAGACTGCCGAGCAGTCAAAAATGGGGTGCTTACATTGGCAATTTCCTATATCGACCTGCTTGTGAGTATTTCCGCCACTTTGACGGTTGCGATGTTTACGAGTACTTCCACTACTCTGACGGTTCGCAATCATTCTCGAGACTACCTAATCTTGGGAAGCTGCTAAAGGGACTTAGCGTCTGAGAAGTCAACGTTCTTGGAAGGCGTGCCGAAATGGACATTTCTGCATTGGCAGGCTAGCAGGAGCCAAAGGTGAACCGTTCTACCATCGAGGGGACTTGGTGTCTCGTCCCAGTCGACAGGTTTAAAGGGACTTACCGTTCCGAAGGGACTTTCTTCGAAAAACGTGCCAAATTGGATAGACTTGCCATATCGAGGAATCAGCTTTCTCGAGAGAGGGATTGGAATTGGAATTGGAAAAGGGGTTAGAAAGGGGACTTACCGTCTTCGAAAATACATGCCTGATTTGGAATTGGACCAAACAATGCCCCTAAAGGCATTTTGCTCATTTTGCCTCTATTTGGTCCTGGTGGGCCCGCGAAGTGATGAATTGATTAGATTAGATTTAGAGAGTTGATTTCGATTGGAATACGTCCATACTGACATGAGTACAAGTCTGGACGGACCGTAGACTACCGAGCGGTCAAAAATGGGGTGCTTACAAATGGTGCATATGCTGTCACACCCCGATAAAGATGGGACCAAACTGAATGGGGCAGAATCCTGGAAGGAAAACAGAATCCTACAGTATGAGCCTTGGGGCAATCTTGGGACATTCTTTGTAAATAGTTTATATACGTGTAGTATAATGCATCTATGACATGTATAACTTGTAAATTCTTGTATAGTTTGTATCTATTCATGAACTCATGAAAGGCATGGCATGCATTCAATTCCTTTCCTGTATGTACATTCATCTAAAAACATATATATATAACATGCATTAAATTCTATTCCTGTATAAACCTGTGCATTCATAAAATATATATATATATATATGTAAAAGTAGGATATGCAAAATAAGTCATACATCTAATTCCATGCGCATTCATAAAAAAAATTTTAAAAACAAATAATAAGAATAAAATATATATATAAAAATATAACATTCATTTACCTGTGCATTTTTAGAATTGGCATAAGTAAACTACTTTTGTACAAAAACAAACTCTATGTCTTTCTCTCTCTCTCTAATAAGAAACAGGGAACAAGGTAAAACACAAAAAGGAGCTAAAGCCACCCCTCAAACATCTCCAACACCGACACACACCGCAGAAAGCTTAGAGTTCCATGGCCGATAAGAAATAGAGAATAGGGCAAAGGCCCACCCTCGACCTCCCCAGTCAAATAACTTCGGACTCGAGATACCATGTATGCTAAAAAAGATGAGTAACAAATAGGTGTATGATCGCCCAAAGCTGAAATAGTGAAGAACATCCCCGAAAATGTGCGTTAGCCCCCTAATGGAGTCTAGTAAGGCTCACGAAGGTTCCCTCCACAACTATAGGAGCACATGAGTGCCCCTCATGAATCCTGGCAAGCAGTACACGTAATCGACAGTCAACCACATCATTCCCTCGAGGGGAACACCAAGAATCTTAAGAAGAGCAAAGCCAGGGCCACCATACAGGAGACTGACCAATCTTGAGAAGAGTGTCAATCAATTGGATGAGTTGTCATGCCTATCACAAATTGAAAGTGGAAAAACAGGAACTCTACTGGATTATAAGAAAACTAGGGCAGGGGATCAGAAGAAAGGACTACATGACGGAGCCCAAGCAAAGACGAGTCAACTGTGATGCAACCATCAAGGAAAATAGGTCCCACAATGTTAGTCGAATCCTTTCGAAGACCTAGGAGGAAGCCATACTCATGAGGAGTAGGGGCAAGCTCACATTCTCCAAAATGGAAGAGAGGCAGGTCAGGTGGCCAAAAGGGAACCACTGCTAGAAAACAAGTTGCACCAATAGGAGAGAAGCCATGCAACCAAAGGCCCAGTGAAAAATATCTTGCTCATCTGGAGGATACCCATCATGCCAAACCCATAGTCAATTCAAAATAGCATCGGCCATCCTAAAAGTCAAAAGTGGGAAACCTCGGAGTCCATCTCCTTCTCGAATGCTGCCTCAACCTTAGGGAAGGAGTTGATTGGTGGTTTACTCCCCCGGCTGCTCTAGCTAGAAGATGTCTGTCCTACAAACTGCCAACTACCCCTGGACCGAATGGAATTGCTGACAGAATCTGTCTTGGCCGCCTTCCCGGAGCGGCGTCTCCTCTCAGAACCATTGTCGCCCACATCTGCCACCTTGGAAAGGTAAGCAAGGTAAGAGATGTTAATATACGGTACATGCAGTTAAAAATAATAATAAAATAAATAAATAAATAACCCAAAAAAAAAAAATTTCAAGTGATAAGTCAAAATGAATTTCTTACATATTTTAATTTTAAATCCAATTCTAAGTCAAAATGAATTTCCTACACATTTTGATTTTAAATCCAACTCTAAGTCAAAATAAATTTCCTACATATTTTGATTTTAAATCCAATTCTAAGTTAAAGTGAATTTCCTACACATTTTGATTTTAAATCTAATTCTAAGTCAAAATGAATTTCCTACACATTTTGATTTTAAATCCAATTCTAAGTCAAAGTGAATTTCTTACACATTTTGATTTTAAAATTCTATTTCTAAGTCAAAATGAAGTTTCTACACATTTTGATTTAAAAGGTCAAGTTTCGAGTCAAAATGAATTTCCTACACATTTTGATTTGTCAATTTCAAGTCAAAACAAGTTTTCTAAAATTTCTAGGATTTTCCGTCTTTTTCCTTCAAAAATATTTTAATCAAAACCTTTTCCAACTCTTTTTCAAATTCTAAAATTTTGACAGAGTTTCGTTTAAAATGGTCCCTACAACACCCACCACATCAACATAAAACACAAGCCATGAACTCTACAAACACCACCATCACATACCACCAACACCCGCACGCACTTTTAAAATTTTCAAACTTCCCAAAAGACTCGTTTCATTTTTCAATAAATCAATGGTGTTCAAATATATCCTAAAATTTTTTAAAATCATTTCAAATGTTTTCTAAAATATTCCAACATTTTTCTAAATTTTAAACTCCCTGTCTCAATTTTCTCCATTTTTCCTATTTTTCTAAGTTTTTTTTCTATTTTTCAAAAAATCAAAAAATTCAAAAGTTTTCAAAAAATCACGAAACTTCATATGGTTGTTAAACACATTTTTCTTAGACACACAGTATAAAAATCTAGCCGAAAAACTCAACACCCAAGCCTGTAGGAACAAATCCCTGATTCCTGCAAAAACCCCTTTCACATGTTCACGCAAAATCACTCAAATTCAATCAAACAAGTATCAAAATGCAAAAATAACTTCACCACAGTTTTCAAAACATATCAAAACATCAATTTTCACTATTCACACAACTCAAACGGAATTCTACACGTCAAAATCAACAAAAAATTGAAAACTCACCTCTTGGAGTTCTCCGGCGAAATCTTCTCTTCCGGCGACGGCATCTACTCCCGGCAATCACCCATGATCCCTAAGAAGTGCTCCTTTGAATGTCCAGGTCAGTTCCCTCACAAGCACTTTTGATTTTTCAAAAATCCTTCAAATCCCGTAAGTGTTCGAACTAGAAAATTTTCTGATTTTGTTCCTAGGCCTAGGGCCACTAGGAGTGGCGCCAAGCCAAATTTGACAAAGGAGTGGTGCCAGTTTTAAATTCTGAGCAGCTTTGCCCTTTTTCCCGCCAAAACTCGATTTCAAAGGCCTTTGGGGCCCAATATTCATTTCTACAATCCCGTCTTGCAAAATTTTCAAAATTTGTCCCTCTGACCACCTCACGGTCAACATGGGACTCTTACTCTATCATTTTTTGTCTTCGACAAGCAAAGACAGAAAAAGAGGGGCAGCTGTAAGCACCCCATTTTTACCCGCTCGGCAGTCTCCAGTCCGTCCTGACTTAAGTTCAAGTCAATATGGACATATTCTAGAATTCTAGTCTTAATCCAGTCAATTTATCGCTTCACGGGCCCATAAGGCCCAAATAGAGGCAAAATGACCAAAATGCTCTTGTGGGCGCTGTTTGGCCAAATCCCGTAGGCGCGTCTTCCCGGAGACGGTAAGTCCCCTTTTTTAGTCCAATTTCAATCCCTCTCTCGAGAAAGTTGATTCCTCGAGATGATAAGTCTATCCTGTCTGGCACGTTTTTTGAAGAAGGTTTCTTCGGAACAGTAAGTTCCTTCAAACCTGTTGGCCAGGACGAGACCCCAAGTCCCTGAGATGGTAGAACGGTCCACCTTTGGTGCCTGCTAGCCTGCCAATGTAGAAATGTCTGTTTCGGCTCGCCTTTTGAGAAAGTAGATTCCTCAAGCACTAAGTCCCTTTAACAGCTTCCCGAGATCAAGCAGTCTCGGGAATGATCGTGAACCATCAGAGTAGCGGAAGTACTCGCAAACATCGCAACCGTCAAAGTAGCGGAAGTACTCGTAAATAGATCGATATAGGGAATTGCCAACAAACCCCTGTATCACGGAACCACCGTCAAAGTGGCGAAAACACTCAAAACCCAGGTCAACACCGGTGCCTGCTAGCGCACTTCGATGAAAAATGACCAAACCGCCCCTAGGGCCACTTTCAGCACGTTTCTTGAGAAATTACCTAAGTCCTCAGAACAGTAAGTCCACCCTTTCAAGATCTTCTTAGAGACGATCCGGCATGATTAGGTGCCTTCTAGTCAATTTCGGGCTAATTCCGAGACTTTCCAATCAAGATGACCATTTTGCCCCTAGGCATCCGAACGCCCCGAGAACCACACCGGCTTTGGGTATCAAACCGGTAATCTCCTAAGAATGCTTTTTATAGTATTCTTGACCTTCCTTTATCTTTTCGAGCCAGTCCGTGTCAGTTCCGGCAAACCCGGTGCAGAATGACAGTTTTGCCCTTGGTGGGCCGGTCGTCTTTTTCGACCGCACCAGCTCTGGGTATCAAACCAGTAACCTTTGGGAACATTCTAAATAATGTTTCCAAACCTCAAGTCTTCTTTCAGGATATTTCGAGTCCATCCCGGTAGTTTTCTGATCCAGTTGACCGTTTTGCCCCTAATGGCCTGGTCAACCCTTCCAACATATCTTGACCTCATTTTCAAGTCAAATACCTTCGGGACTCTATTCTAAGGGTTCCTGTTCCTTTTCGGGCTTTCGGGCCATTCTTGGCCCTTCCAAATCATTCCCAGACTTTTTGGAGTCACTCTTAGTAAAGCCAGGCTAAAAATTGCATGCTAATCACCAATATAGGTGCCCAAATCTTCTGAAGATACGTTGTTTTCTGACCTTAAAACTTTCCTAAGTAGCTGGTGCCACTAGGCTTTTTGGCCTAGTGCCACTGCAATAGGCGCCAGGTCATTATTCTCTCTATAAATGCAAAGCCTCTTCCAGCGTGAAAGAGGTTTGCAAACTCAGTCTAAAAACCCTATTATTCGATATCCAGAGCTCGTAGCCTCTCTAAACCCTAGGCTCCTTAGGTTTCCAAACCCTAGCCTCCATACACAGACCCTAGCCTCCTATACACTCATACACACTCTTATATACTCATACACTAGCCTCCAAAGCCTCCATTAAAGACTTAAAGTGCTATAACTTCGAAGCTACTGAAAGCCGAAGACAAGCTCTCGAAGATCAAGATGAAGATTGGAGCGAAGACCGAAGCAAAGTAAGAAAAGCAAAGCGCACAAAGCAAAGTAAAATAAACAAGACACAAGGTAGAATCTCTATTTAAGTTTATGCATCTTCCCCCTCTTTTTTCTCTCTCTAAACCCACTTGGGTTTTCTTCTATTTTATTCCCCCATCCTCTTCCCCCCTTTCTTGCATGCTTGAAACAAGGGGTTTCCCGATCCATGTGTAGGATTAGGCTATTGGAGGGTCACCATGTTAGGGGCTTTCTTTTAGTCTAACCGGAGACCACGTGAGTTCGACCCCCTTGATTACGTGGTGAAGCCTTAACCTTGTATGTTCACGACCCCAATTTGCATTGTGCATATCATAATCTTGCATTCTTCCAAAATTCGTTTTCAAACTCGTTTTCAAAACTTACATTAACCTTGTTTTTAAACTTGCATCAAAACCTTCTTTTTCAAGACTTGTTTTCAAAATCACAATCTTAGGGTGATTCTAATCATTCCATGGTTAGGGTTGCTTTAGGAAAGTGTTACGTTTAAAGTGACCAATACGGTCCATATTTTCAAAATCCTTGTTGCTTTCAAAACCACTATCTTAAAGTGGTTCCAACTTTCTTATGGTTAGAATCGCTTTAGGAAAGTGAGATATTTTACATACTTTCTAAAAACTCTCTCTTCAAATTCCTTTCCAAAATTGTTTTCAAAAACTCCCTCCAAAAATATTTTTTTCAAAACTTCTTTTTAAATTCTTTTCCTAAAAACGCTCCCTAAATCTCTTTCCTAAAAAAACTCTTTCCAACAATCTCCTTCCAAAAATCCTCTTCCAAAAACTCTCTCTTCAAAATTCACTTTCCAAAAACTCCTCTGTAGGATTTCTTTCCAAAAATCTCTTTTCTTAGAGCCCAAGTCAAACCCTAGAACCCACAATTAGGAAACCCTAATTTCCTTCCATTTTCAATCTTGCCTTAAAACCTAGGTTTCCAAAATCTCCTCTTTTACATCTAAACCATAAGTTTTCAAAATCCATTTTCTACGTCAAAACTATAGTCTTCCAAATCTAGGGTTTCCAGATATCATCTTTCCAAATCCATACCAAATCAAATCTTCCCTTTGGGAAACCAAATCCAATCCCCCGTTTAGGAAACTAGATCCTATCCTCCATTTTTTGAAACAAAATCAAACCATCTCTTTTTAAAAATAAAATCCATTCCCTTGTTTTACGAAATAGGAATCTCAATCCTCCTTAATCTAAACATTCCCTAATTCCACCCTTTCCTAATTCTATACCTTTCTAAATCTTAACTTTCCAAATCTAACTTTTCAAATCTTTCTAAACTTCAAAACTTTCTAAATTCAAAACTTTCTTAAGTTAAAACTTTCTAAATCCTCAACTTTCTAAATTCCAAATCTTTCTTACTTTAAACCTTTCTTAATTCAAAACTTTTCAATTTCCAAACCTTTCCTAATTCAAAATCTTTCCTAAAATGTTACTTTCCTAAATCGGAACTTTCCTAAAATGACACTTTCCTAAAATGAAACTTTCCTAAAACAGAACCTTTCCTAATCTGAGTCTTTCTGAAATCCAATCTTTCCTAAATCTTCCAAGTCAAACATTCGAGTCAAATTTTTCTTAAACCTCAAGTCTTTCCTAAATCTCATCTTTCCTAAGTCTAAGTTTCCCAAAGTTCTATCTTTCCAAATCTAGTCCAAGTTCTCTTCCAAGGGTTAAATCCTCTTTCAAGTTCAATTCTAGGTCTAAGTTCAATCCAGATTTCCTAATCTTCCAATTCGAATTCCAAATCAAAATTTCTTTCTTCCAATCTTACCTTCTATTTTCAATCGGACTCTTGTCCGAACTACGACTGATCTAATTCCTCCAAAAGGATACGTAGGCAACCCTCATAGGTGCGGTCACAACTTCTTTCAAATCTCCAATTCCACAATCTTCTTCAAGCTTTCAATTCCATGATCTATTTCAAACTTCCAAACCCAAATTTATATTTCTAAATCTCCATTTCCAATTTCTAAAACTTTCTAATTTCAAATCTATCTTTTCAAATTTCTTTTTAAATCAAATCAATTTCTTTCCAAATCTATTTTCTAACTCTCTCTCTTGCAATTGCATATCATGCATCATGTCTTTTTAATCATTCTTTTTCTAAAGTGGATAGGATTGAACATTTGTTAGTTGAAGACTCTCATAGGTGAATCTAGGGTAAATAGACATGTAGGTACCGCAAGGGCGGGGTAGGGTGATGGTTTAGTGCGTCTTTCCTACACGTAACCAACCTCTGAACCTAGGATCACTGTTTTCAAAGACTAAAATGGAGTTTATTTTAAAAAAAAGGGCTTAAATGTTTTCTAAAGGCTGTCAAACAACCTGTTTTCTTAAAACCCTCTCTTGAGGATGTTTTCCAAAATCTTTTTTCGGAAACCCCAAGTGTAGTCTTCTGATTATGCTTAGTTTTTAGGTGACCTAACTCACCTTAATCAAGTTAGGTGGCGACTCCAAATTATTTTTCAAAAGCCCTATATTCAAATCAATTTTCAATTCAAACCTAGTCGCACTCGTTCTTCTAGGAGGGTGAGTTCTAACGAGAGAGTATAGTATTTTTCCTTCTTGTATGTGTATTCCTCGAGTGCGAAAAATCTGGGCGTAACAGAGATTTAGAAAGGTTTGAAATTAGGGAAGATTGGGATTATGAAAGGATTGAAATTAGGAAAGATTTTATTTCTATTTCCTAAAGTAGAAGATTAGATTTTATTTCCTAAAATAGATTATTTGATTTGGTTTCTAAAATTGGAGTATTTGATCTCATTTCCTAAACGAGACAATTTGATCTAGTTTCCTAAATTGGAAGATTGGATTTGACATGGATTTGAAAAGGTTGAATTTTGAAAACCTTGGATTCGGAGATCTATAATTTGGTGGAAAAAGAGGTTTTGGAAGCCCAAGATTTGATGTAGAAAATAATTTTGAAAACCAATGATTTGAGGCAAAAGAGAAAGTCATGACTTTAAGAAAGAAACTATGGTTTCCTAACCATGGATTCTAGGGCTTGACTTGATCTCCATGACAAAGAGTTTTTAGAAAGTGGATCTTTTGAAAAGAATTTCTAGGAAGGAAGTTTGAAGAGAATTTTTAGAAAGTGGATTTTTTAACAGAGCTTTTGAAAAGAAGTTTGAAAAACAATTTGGAAAGGCACTTAAATATGGAATTTTGAAATCTTTTGAATATCTTACTTTCCTAAAACAATTCTAACCATAAAAAGATTAGAATCATTCTAAGGTTGTGATTTTAAAAATAACATGGATTCAAAATATGAACCATAATAATCACATTGTATATCACACTTTCCTAAAATAACCCCAACCATGGAATGGCTAGAATCATCTTAAGATTGTAGTTTTGATAAAAATAAATTAAGGTTTATACCCAAAACATGGACTTTGATAGTCACATTGAATGTAACACTTTCCTAAAATAACTCTAATCATGGAATGGCTAGAATCACTCTAGTATTGTGATTTTGAAGACAAGTTTAAGAAGGGGATTTTGAATACAAGTTTTGAAAGAGAGTTTTGATGCAAGTTTTGGAAAATAACTTTGAAAACGAATTTGAATAGATGTATAAATATGATATGCACAATGCAAAAGGGGTCATGAACATACAAGGTTAGGCTTCACCACATAATCAAGGGGCCGAACCCACACCATCAAGAGTCGAATTTGAAGAAAGCCCCCAACGTGGTGACCTTCAACAATTCTTCCTAGGCATTGAACTAGGGAGTCCTTTGTTTCAAGCATGCAAGAAAGGGAGGTAGAAGATGGAGGATTAAAATAGAAGAAAACCCAAGTGGGTTAAGAGAGAGAAAAGAATGGGGGGATTGCATAAAAGTAAATCGAAAGCCTACCTTGTTTTCTTCTTGCTTTGTTTGCTTTACTTTACTTGGACTTTGAAAACCTTGAAAGTGTAGCACTTTGAGTCTTTAATGGAGACCTTGGAGGCTTATGTTTGAGGGTAAAAGATGTATGGAGGCTAGGGTTTGAGTGTATGGAGGCTAAGGCATGAAAAGGCTAGAGAAGGCTAGGGTTTGGAGAGACGTCGAGCTCTGGATTTCAAGAGACAGTATTTTTGGACTGAGTTTGAGGACCCTTTTCACGCAGGAGGAAGGTCTGTATTTATAGACAAATAAAATAGCCTGGCGCCTATTACAGTGGCGCCAGGGCAAAAACTTCACTAGTGGTGCCAAACTATTTTTTAGCTTGGCGCCAACCACTTAGGAAAGTATTAAGGCGGCAAGAAACGTATCTTTCGACTCTTGGGATGCAAAGCAAAAGATTTGGGCGCCTGTCCTAGTGACTACCACGCAATTTTTGGCTTGGCTCCATTATGAGTGACTTCGAAAAGTCCAGGAATGATTTGGAAGCTCCCGAGTAACCAGACTTGACTAGAAATGGAAAAAAACTCAAAAGAGTGTCTCGGAGATAACTAGCATAAGGAGCAATGTCAGAATGTTTGAAACGGTCAAATGGCCTGTCAGGGGCAAAACGGTCAATTGAACTTGAAAAACAGCATAATGGACCTAGAGTGACCCATGAGAAGACTTGAAGGTTGGAAACACTATTAATAGTATTTTAGAGAGTTGTCGATTTGATACCCAAAGCCGGTGTGGTTGGAAAGAACGATCGGCCCACCAGAGGTAAAACGGTCAATTTGCACCGTGGTTTACCAGAGTAGACTCGAAATGATCTGAAAAGGTGTTGGAAGGTTGAGAATACTATTAGAAGCATTCTTGAAAAATAACCGGTTTGATACCCAGAGCCGATGTGGTTCTCGGAGGCGATCGGACACCTAGGGGCAAAATGGTCATTTTGACCGGATGGTCTTGGAATTGGTCCGGAAATGACTGGAAGGTACTTGAACATGCCAGATTGTCTTTGAGACAATCTTGGAAGGGTGGACTTAGAACTCTAAAGACTTAGGTACTTTTTTAAGAAACGTGCTGGAAAAGGCCCAAAGGACAATTTGGTCATTTTTCACCGAAGTGGGCTAGCAGGCACCGGTGTTGACCTAGGTTTTAGTGCTTCCGTCACTCTAACGGTGTGTGAAAAGTTAGTTTTCAAAGGTATTTCATCCTCTGGTAAACGTGTTATAACCAAGAGGCGTGTTCGACCCCGTGACATAGGGGTTTTGTTGGTAATTTCCAATGTCGACTTGTTTGCGAGTGTTTTTACCACTCTAACGGTTGCAATGTTTGCGAGTGTTTCCGCCACTCTAACGGTTTACGTTCAAAAGACGTGCCGAATAGCGAACATTCTACATTGGCAGGCTAGCATGTGCTAGAAGTGAACCGTTCTACTATCTCAGGGACTTGGGTTCCATCTCGGTCAACAGGTTTAAAGGGACTTACCATTCTGAGTAGTTTTCTTGGAGAACGCATTTGACTGGATGGACTTACAGTCTAAGGGATCAACTTTCTTAAAAAACGTGCTAGATTGAGTTTGATTGGTCTGGATTAGAATTGAATTTGGAATTTGAGGTTGAAATAGGGACTTATTGCCTCTAGGAAGACATGCCAACTGGAATTGGACGGGGCAATGCCCCAAGGGCATTTTGGTCATTTTGCCTCTATTGGGCTTGGTGGGCCCGTGAAGCGATTGATTGACTGGATTAAGTCTAGAAAACTAGTTTTGACTTGAATATGTCTATGTCAGTTTGAATGTGAGTCTGGTCAGGCCAGAGATTGCTGAGCGGACAAAAATGGAGTGCTTACAATAGTGGCTTGAACCTGAGCTTATGGAATTGGCAAGAGCCAACACATCACTCTAGGAGTCAACACTTAGATCATCAGGAGTCGACACTTAGCTCATCAAGAGTCGACACTTAGATCATCAAGAGTCAACAAAAAGAGATAGATTGCATGACTTTGAGAAATCCGTAAAAGAGTTGACACATGAGCCTATTGGAGTCGACACATTGAGACAAATTGCATGACTTTGAAAATTCCTTAAAAGAGTCTGTCGCGCCCTAATTTTTTGCACTCGAGGAAAATACACACAAATGAAAAAAACACGGTACTCCCTTATTAGAACTCATCCTCTTAGAAGGACAAGTGCGACTAGGTTTGAATTGGAAATTGATTTGAAATAAGGGCTTTTGGAAAAGGTTTGGAGTCACCACCTAACTTGATTAAGGCGAGTCAGGTCACTTAGATCTAAGTGCAATCCGAAGATTGAACTTAGGGTTTTTCAAAAAAAGGTTTTGGAAAACTTCCTCAAGCGAAGGTTTTTAAGAAAATAAGTTATTTGACAACCTTTGGAAAAATTTAAGCCCTTTTTGAAAATAACTCTGTATTGGTCTTTAAAAACAGTGATTCTAGGTTCGAAGGTTGGTTACGTATTGGGAAGACGCACTAAGCTATCACCCTATCCCGCCCTTGCGGTACCTACATGTCTATTCACCCTAGGTTCACTCATTTAGAATTTTTAATTGTCCAATGCCCAATACTATCCACTTTGAAAATAACTATAAAAAGATGTTTGATATGATGTATGGAATGCAAGTGCAAAAAAGAAAATTGATTTTTAAAATAGATTTGAAAAGAGGATTTGAAGCTTGAAAAAGGTTATGGAATTGGAAATTTCAAAATAGATGGTGGAATTGAAAACTTGAAAAGGTTATGACCGCACCTATGAGGGTTGCCTATATATGCATTTATTAGGAATTAGGTCAATCATAGTTCGAACTTCAGGTCCGATTGCAAATAGACACTTTGAGATTTTTGAAAAGTTTAACTTGGAAAGGTTTGATTTGAACTTTGAATAGAAAATTTGAAATTGAACTTAGAATTAACTTTGATTTGGAATAGAACTTGAGGATTTTGAAATTGAATTTGATTTAAAAATATTGAACTTAGAAGAAAAACTTAGACTTAATTTGAAAAGATTGAGATTTTGAAAACATCTAGACTTAAATTGAAGTTTGAAAACCATCTTGATTTTGGAAAAATTTTTTAGAAAGGAGTTGAAAAAAGTTGAAGCTTCCTAACTTTAAGTTTAAGGTTGAACTAAGGTTTTGGTTCCTTGGGTTTAGGTAACCTAGGGTTGAAGCATGTACTTGAATTGGAAAGGTTTGATTTAGACTTTAGAAAATCTTGAATTAGAAAAATTCCATTTTAGAAAAGTTTCGGATTAGGAAAGTTACATTTAAGAAAGACTTGGAAAAGATTTGATTTGATTTAGAAATACTTAACTTGGAATGGTTGGAAAAGATTGAACTTGAACATTTAACTTGAAAGAGTTTAGCAAGTTAAGACTTAGGAAAGATTGGATTTTGGAAAGTTTTGAATTAAGAACGTTTTAAAATAAGAAAGTTTTTTTTTTAGGAAAGTTTTCATTTTAGGAAAGTGCCAACTTAGGAAGGTTTTATTTTAGGAAAGATTTGACTTTGGAAAGTTTTGAATTTGAAAAGTTAGAATTAAGAAAGATGTGGAATTTGAAAAGATTTGATAAGTTGAAATTTAGAAAGTTGAGATTTGAAAAGGTTTGAAATTAGGAAAGGTTAGAATTAGGAAAGATTTGATTCTTATCTCCTAAAGTTAGAAGATTAGATTCTATTTTAAAAAATTGATGATTTGATTTTGTTTCCAAAATTGGAGTATTTGATTTGGGTTCCTAAATTGGAAGATTGGATTTGACATGGAATTGGAAAGCTTGAGTTTTAAAAATCTTGGATTTGGATATCTATGATTTGGTGGAAAAAAAAAGGTTTTGAAAACCTATGATTTGAGGTAAAAAAATAAATAAAAAAAAAAAAAAGAGATTTTGGAAATCTATGATTTGAGACAAAAGAGGAAGTCATAATTGTAAGAAAGAAACTAGGGTTTCCTAATCATGGTTTTTGGGGCTTGACTTGGACTCCAAGACAAAAAGTTTTTGTAAAGTGGATCTTTTAAAGAGAGTTTTTAGAAAAAAAAGTTTGAAAAGAGTTTTTAGAAAGTAGATTTTTTAAAAGAGGTTTTCAAAAAGAAATTTGAAAAGCAATTTGGAAAGGGGCTTGAATATGGACTTTTAAAAATCTTTTGAATATCTCACTTTCCTAAAACGATTCTAACTATGAAAAGATTAGAACCATTCTAGAGTTGTGATTTTGAAAACAACATGAATTTGAAATATGGACCATAATGATCACATTGAATATCACACTTTCCTAAAATAACCCTAACCATGGAATGGCTATAATCATCTTAAGATTGTAGCTTTGATAAAAACAATTTAAGGTTTACACTCAAAAATTTGGACCTTAATAGTCATGTTGACTGTAACATTTTTTTAAAATAACCCTAACCACGGAATGGCTAGAATCACTCTAGGATTGTGATTTTGAAAACAAGTTTGAAAAAGAGATTTCGAAGTTTTGAAAGAGAGTTTTGATGCAAGTTTGGAAAACAACTTTTAAAACAATTTTGGATGAATGTATGAATATGATATGCACAATGTAATAGGGTCATGAACAAACAAGGCTAAGTTTCACCACATAATCAAAGGGGCTAAACCCACACCACCAAGGGTTGAATTAAAAGAAAGCCTCCAACACGGTAACCTTAAACAATTCTTCATAGGCATAAACCAGGGAGTCCCTTGTTTCAAGCATGCAAGAAGGGGAAGTAAAAGATGGGGGGAAAAATAGAAGAAAACCCATAGGTTAAGAGAAAAAAGAGAGAAGGGGAATTGCATAAAAGTAAATAGAAAACCAACCTCGTATTCTTCTTGCTTTGATTGCTTGATTTGCTTTGCTTTTTTCTTAGATCTTCAGAGCTTTGATGTTGCAGGACTTAAGTCTTCAATGGATGCTTCGGAGGCTTATGTTTGAGTGTATATGATGTACAGAGGATAGGGTTTAAGTGTATGAAGGCTAAGACTTAAAGAGACTAGAGAGGGCTAGGGTTTGGAGAAACTTCGAGCTCTAAATTTTGAGAGACAAATTTTTTAAACTGAGTTTGCAGACCCTTTTCATACCAGGGGAGGGTCTGTATTTATAGGCAACTAAAACCACCTTCGCGCCTGTTGCAGTGGCGTCAAGGCAAATTTTTCACTAGCGCCACTAGTAGTGGTGCCAAGCCATTTACTGGCTTGGTACCACTTAGAAAAGTTTTAAGGCGGCAAGAAACGTATCTTTCGACCCTTGGGACGCAAGCCAAAAAATTTGGGCATCTGTCCTAGTGAATACCATGCAATTTTTGGCTTGGCTCCACTAAGAATGACTATGAAAAGTTCGGGAATGATCCGGAAGGTTCTGAATAACCAGACTCAACCAGGAATGGACGGGAACCCTCGAGAGAGTGTCTTAGAGGTAACTAGCTTGAGAAGCAATGCCGGAATGCTTGAAAAGTTCAATTGGCCCACCAGTCGTAAAACGGTCAATTAAACTAGAAAACCACTAGAATGGACTCCGATTGACCCGTGAGAAGGCTTGAAAGTTGAAAATACTATTAAGAGTGTTTCGAAGGGTTACTGGTTTGATACCCAAGGCTGGTGTGGTTGGAAAAGGTGACCGGCCCACCATGGGCAAAACGGTTATTTTATACCGAGTTTGCCGAAATAGACTCAGAATGATCCAAAAAAGTGTTGAAAGGTTAGGAACACTATTAGAAGCATCCTCCGGAGGTAACCGGTTTGATACCCAAAGCCGGTATGGTTCCCGGAGGCGATCGGATGCCTAGGGGCAAAATGGTCATTTTGACCGGATGGTCTCGAAATTAGTTCAGAACCGACTAGAAGGCACTTGAACATGCCAAATCATCTTTAGGACAATCTCAAAAGGGTGGACTTACCACTCTGAGGACTTAGGTACTTTCTCGAGAAGCGTGCCAAAAAAGTCCCAAGGGGCAGCTTGGTCATTTTTTACCAGAGTGGGCTAGCAGGCACTAGTGTTGACCT
Organism: Euryodendron excelsum; assembly: GCA_033060915.1. Taxonomy (NCBI): domain Eukaryota; kingdom Viridiplantae; phylum Streptophyta; class Magnoliopsida; order Ericales; family Pentaphylacaceae; genus Euryodendron; species Euryodendron excelsum. The sequence goes on along the minus strand of CM065390.1, from coordinate 41,263,358 downwards.
GGGTTTTGAGTGTTTCCGTCACTCTGACGGTGTGTAATAAGTTGGTTTCCAAAGCTATCTCATCCTTTGGTAAACGTATCACGGCCAAAAGGAGAGTTCAGTCTCGTGACATAGGGGTTTTGTTGGCAATTCTCAATGTTGACCTGTTTGCGAGTGTTTCTACCACTCTGACAGTGTGCATTCATTTCGAAGATTGCCTGATCTCGAAAAGTTACTAGATGGACTTATCGTCTAAAGGATCAACTTTCTCAAAAGATATGCCGGATAACAGACATTCTACATTGGCGGGCTGGCAGGCTCTAAAAGTGAACCGTTTTACCATCTCGGGGACACAGGTTTGAAGGGACTTACCGTTTTAAGGAGTTTTCTCGATAAACGTGTCAAACTGGATGGACTTACCATGTGAGGGATCAACTTTCTCAAAAGTAGTGTCGATTTGAGTTTGATTGATCTAGATTGGAATTGAAATTGAAATTGAGGTTGAAAAAGAGACTTACCGTCTTTAGGAAGACGTGTCAAATGGAATTGGACCGACCAATGCCCTAAGGGCATTTTAGTCACTTTGCCTCCATTAGGCCCGGTGGGCTCGCGAAGTGATTGATTGGCTAGATTGAGTCTGGAAAACTGGTTTAGACTTGAATGTGTCTACGTCAGTTTGAATGTGAGTCCGGTCGAATCGAAGATTGCCGAGTAGGTAAAAATAAGGTGCTTGCAGAGTTGACACATAAGCCTACAAGAGTCGACACATGGAGACAAATTGCATGACTTTGAAAAATCCTTAAAAGAGTTGACACATCAACCTATAGGAGTCGAAACATCAAGACAGATTGCATGACTTTGAAATTGTTCTTAAAACAGTCGACATAAGTGCTTACAAGAGACGACACATTGAGACGGTGCCTTAAAGATACATGCTAAAACTTAAAGGAGTCGACACTTGGTTCCTTAAGAGTCGACACATAGCGGCAAATTGCTCAAAGAACAGTGTTCATAACATTAAGGAGTTGACATCTGCAGCCAAAAGGCCGACCCATTCCACTATAACAGTAATATTTTTAAACATTCTACAATTGTGATCTTGCATTTAATGCAACCCCAACTATCTCCAATAGCAAGAATCAAAACTAAGACATGTATACAAGACCCTTATAGTATTTATATAGAGAGAGGACATACATAGCAATGCAAGAATCAAATTTGAAAGCATAAACCCTAGCTGTTACTGTTGCTTTGCATAGATATTGGGGATTTACTGATCTTACATTTATTCTATCCACTCTTTGAGAGAGATACTTTGTATAAACCTCATTTACTCTATTTGGGTGGGTTTGTAAACCTGTGAGTTTCAGTGTTCTTGTTAAAAACATTTGTAAGTTTGAGTGAAGTTTGGACAAAATTACTTGAGGAGATTTGAGAGCTTGGGAAGAGTTCTTATAATAAGTGAGCTGGGCACTTAGGCAACTAGCACCTGCTTTGTAATTCTTCATTGCATAGTGGAAGAGTTTTCAAAGGGGTCTTGTGGGTGAGGATGTAGGTCAGGAGTTGTGACTAAACCTCGATAAATCATTGTGTTCATTTTATGCTTTGTTTTTCATTTCTTGTTTGAGATTGCCTGAACACATTACACACACACTTTGATTTTGCAATTAGATTGATTAATCAGATTGCTTAATCAGTTTTTAATTAAAATTATTTTTTATTATTTTTGAAACCAAATTCACCCCCCTCTTGGGTTGCACACTTGGGCCAATACCTACCTCATGTTAGAGAACCACAGCTCACCAATCCCACTCAACATATGCAGTTGAAGTTCCCATCCCACGTACATCCAGTGCAAATAACAGAGGATGATTTGATGACCAAGATCCACCCCCTCCACTGCAGTCAGTGTTGAAGAAGTAATCACACTATTAAAGGTGTGGGTGGCAAACAGAGAAATCAAACTTCTTGAAACCCATAGACCCTCCTCCCCCCCCCCCTCTCTCGGAGAGATTAAGAAAGACCAAATTACTGTGCATACCGCCATGTGCTAAAACATACCATAAAGGATTGTTGGGCACTACGATGTACAGTGCACAGAATGATAGGAAATGAAGCTCTTAAACTACTTGCAATGGATAATGTTCACGCTGATCCCCTTCCACACCACAAGGACAATGGCAAAGCAATGGATAACTAGCACCTGCTATGTGCAAGGTCGCTAAACTAACCTTATAGCTTTTATCCTGACTTTGAAAAATGAAGAGCCATCGCCCTCCAAAACTCCACCATATTCAAATGGTTTTTCTAACCAATTCGGACTTTCCCTTTCCACTCAGCTCCAAGTTACCAAAGCCATTTTACACCCAGCAGAAGAAAATAGTGAAGAATGCATCATAAGTGACTCTGTCTGATGAGCCATCAAGGAAATTTTGGCCTCCATCATATTCTCTGAAAATGACAGACAAATCCTAGTCCCCCACAATCGCCAAATATATCTGCTCGTTGTGATCAACATAATGGAATTTCAAAGAGGATTCATGGATGGAGAGGAGTCACTTAAAATAATCCCCTTTTCAACCTTCCAGGCCACCGTCATCCTCGAGCGACATCTAGTTAAATAGCTTGTCAATATTTTTTGTTTTGGAAATGGCCAACAACACATGCATGGATTTGTGTGGATCGATCTCGCTATCAACCCTAGCTAGAGACTGCAGAATTTTTCACGACCTGGCTATAATGCATATGCATACTATCAAAAATTTTGATCTGATTAGCATAACCTTATTTACGTGATTAGAATCATACCTTCAAGATCTCTCTGGTTTGATCTCAATTAACAAGTATCAGCAATAAACACGAATCAAGTAATAGCAATAAGCATGAATCAACTGCTTGAACTCAACCTTCGGACTTCTGCTGTATCCCTCGTATACGCCTTACTCTAGAGAGAGTGGACTAGCAGCTGCTAGGGTTCCTCTTCCTCACAAAAACGTGTATCTCTCAATTATGAGCAAGTGTAACCCTAGCTACTTTTAGAATACGTATATATAGAGGATACAGCAGGAACCATAGGATTAGTATAACTAGGGCTTCCTATGCAAATAAGGATTCTAAATCCAATCAGGATTAATCCTTATTTACGTAAATTATAATTTATACTACTAAGGAATTATAATTGCACTTACTGTCATACTAGGAATTATATTTCGAGCTCCATATTATTAAATACTTATTTATCTCACCACGTTAAGATACTCGTCTATTAAATTAAATTATTAACAATTAAATTTAATAGACTTATTTAATTCTTTGAGACCTTCCACTTAACTTATTTGATATGTCAGATTCATAATTCACCTGCAAGGTTTGACATAAT
>CM065390.1:41175000-41257500 GCA_033060915.1 Euryodendron excelsum | reverse complement strand
GTCTATCTCCTCTTAGCTCCTACAGAACAATCTTACTTCTAGGTTTATGGTTCATCACATAGTTCTCTTCTAAGAATTAGGCATTGGTGCCAACAATGACCTTTTGATCCTTAGAACAATAAAATAAATCACCCTTTGTTCCTCTAGGTACCCAACCAAGAAATAGACATCTGTTCTCAATTCCAACTTATCTACTTTCCCTTTCAGCATGTGTGCTGGACTCCCCCATATCCGAACGTGTCACAGACTAGGCTTACACCCATTCCACAATTCTGTTAAAGTAATAAGTACTGACTTAGATGGTACCAAGTTTAAAATGTATGCTGCTATTTCAAGTGCATAACCCCAAAACGAATTAGGCAAATCTAAATAATTCATCATAGATCTAACCATATCTATAAGAGTTCTGTTCTTTCTTTTAGCTACACCATTCTTTTGTGGCATACCTGGTGCAGACAACTGGGACTCAATTCCCTCATCTGATAAATAATCCAAAAATTCTCCCAAGAGGTACTCGTCACCATGATCAGATCGTAGTGTCTTGATACATTTACCATGATGCTTTTCTGTTTCTACCTCAAACACTCTGAATTTCTTAAAGCATTCAGACTTATGGTGCATTAAGCAAATACACCCATACCTTGAGTAATTATCAATGAAAGTAATGAAATACTCAAAGCCACCTCTAGCCTGGATATTTATAGGGGCACACAAATCAGAATGAACCAATTCTAATACCTCCTTTAACCTATTGCCTTTGGCCGCTTGGTCATTTTACCTTTCAAGCAGGATTCACAAACTGGCAGTACTTCCACTTCCAATGAACCTAATGGCCCATCCTTAACCAGTCTAGAAATTCATCTCAGATTAATATGACCTAAGCATAGGTGCCAAAGATAGATTTGGTTAATTTTAAAAGGTTGCTTTCTCTTACATGGTAGTGTATTAGTGTTATTCAATTCATTTAGTTACAGTGTAGGAGAGATATAATTAACAATATAAAGACAATCTACTAATGTACCAGAACAGATAAAATGTTTATTTAACTTAATAATAATATAGTTACTAAAATAAACGGAATATCCATTATCAACCAATCTAAAAACTGAAATCAAATTCCTTATAATGAAAGGTACATAAAAAGAGTCTTTTAATACTAAAATCCTATCTTTACCAAAAGAAATACTAATATCTCCTACTACAACTGCTAATACTCTCGTGTCATCTCCCAAAAAGATATAAATCTCTCCATCACTAAGCTAGCGGGTTTGGTGGAACCCATGCAAAGAATTGCATATATGATTAGTGGCTCCCATATATACACACTATGTACTAATAGATAATACCGCTAAACATGTTTCAATTACTAGTGAATGAGATTTACATTTGTTGTTCTGTTTGCTAGATAAACTAGACATTACAACTGCCCTTGGGTTTTTTCACTCCTCGCTGAGACCCATGCCGTGCCTGATGAGCTACTTTCTGTTTCTGACCCTTTTTTTTGCTTCTTCTTGCCTTTCGGTTTAGAAGTAGAACCTTTCTCAGTAACAAGAGCAACAACTGGCTTCCTAATGAGACTTTCAGCTGCTTGAAGCTCTTTAAGAAGCTCTGCCATTAAATAAAAGAACTTATTTATGTTGTAGTTTAGGCAGAACTACATAAAGGAATCAAGCAACGACTGGAGAATGATATCAACTTGGGTTTCCCCATCGATTTCAGCTCCAAGGATCTCTAGTTTATTTAGAAGACTCATCATCTTTAGAACATAATCCCTTGCTGGAGTTCCTTCAACCATAGTCGTGTTCATTAGGTCTCTCAGGACAACTAGCCTAGCAGCACGATTCTGATCCCCAAACATGTCTTTGAAGCTCTTCATCATATCATAGGCAGTGGGCATAGCCTGATGCTGATGTTACAGAACATTCGACATAGATACCAGAATGTAACACCACGATATCTTATTAGCCTTTACCCATTTCTGGTAAGCCCGGGTTTCCTCATCGGTTGCCCTCTCACTAGGTTCCGGTGGACAAACCTGTGATATCCCAAACCTTTATTTAATTATATTAATAAGAATTTCTAGTTTATGCAATATTTAATGTTAATTATTTCTTCTTTTGGGTAAAAAATGACCAATGAGAAGTAGTGTTGTAACTTATGTTAGAGGTGCGAGACATATGGAATTATTTCCCATGTTTGTCTTCTTATAACACACAAAACACACACACACACATATACACACACACCAAAATCAGTGGAGATAGGGAGAAAGAGAGAAAGGGAAAGAAGAAAGGGGAGATTAAAGGAAGAAAAGCTTAAAGATTAAAGCCATTAAAGACTTCACCAAGCTTGAAGAAGGTAAGGTTTTATTCTCTCACTACAATTACATATATATATGTATTTGTCTTGTGTAAATGTGTTGGGATATTGTATATATGCATCTATATGAGTTGGGTTTGTCTTGGGGGACTCCTTGAGTCCCAATTACTTTGAATTTGAGAGCTTGTAGCTCAATATTGGAGGATTGGAGAGTTGGGGGCTATAAACCCCCAAATATGTGAATGTTAGGGTTTTTGATTTCTTCTTTAGATCTCTTTGTTTTAATTGGTCTTTTTGCCCCATTTTGAGTTATTATGATCCTTGTGGGCTAATCTTTGAGCCTTAAGAATATTGTGAAGGTTTGGTTGTGTTTGGAGGAGTTTTGGATGTGTTTTGGTTGAGCTTCGGGTGCTGTCCAGAACAGGGCGTTCGAACTCCCAATATGGAGTTCGAACAGTGGGAAATAAGCCTGGGTGTTCAAACTCCCTCAGGGGGAGTTCAAACCCTCAGAGAAGGGGTTTTTCCAATTTTTTTCTTGGAGTTCTAACTCCCATTTAGGCGTTCGAACTCCCCGGTTGGGCGTTCGAACGGTCTGTCAGCTCGGACACTGTTTGGTAAAACGGGCATAATTTTCTCTACAAAACTCAGATTGATACACCGTTTGAAGCATTAGAAAGTAGGCTCATAGACCTTTGTACCCATATAAATTTTTCTCTCTAATTCCTTATATATTGAGAGAAATGGGGGTTTGAATTTGACCCAAAATCCATGCCAACAACATTGCCTTTCAAAATTTTAGTCCACATTCCGTGAGGCATAACTTCTTCACCCAAAATGTGTTTTTGGCCCATGAACTATCAAATTAAAGGCCTTTAAGGCTATTTTCAAATGGAACTAGCCTTGGGTGTGAACTCATCATTGAGAAATGGTTAGGACTCGATGAAAGAGTCGACATTCCAGCTTTTATGTTCAAACCTCAACTTCATGTTCTTATTTTACATCGGGGCTTTTTGCTAGAGTTTAGCCTCGCTCTCCCGTTGTGAGAATGAGGTATTGTTGAGTTAGGGTCGAAGAGTTTATGTGCTTAGTCTTGACTTATATGTTATTGCTTTGCCTTGGAACCTTGTATTGATGTTTCTATGCTTCTGTGTACATTTTGTGAAGGAACAACTTGTTTATCACCTATCCAATTAGAAAGAGGTGAGTAACAATATGCCATGAGTAAAGTTCTATTATTTTTAAAATGTTTTAAGCTCGCCTCTATATCATGAATGTTTTTCATACAGTTTAATGCCTCATTGTTACGTTCTATTACAAATGTCATATTTCAAATGCATGCAAGTTATATTTAGGTTATGAATGAAAATCATGGACTATAATGTTTAAATGAAAGAGATGCTAAGTTTTCAATGTATAGTGCCAACTTGGGTCTCCTCGTGGCAAGACCTTAATTTAGCCCGATAGTTCTACAATAAGGGATGGAAAATAAACTATCTATGTTCGGAGACGTCCCTGGCCTAAAGAGCCTTAGTATGAACTATATGGTTACTATGGAGCCTAGCTCATATGTCGAGTTGTAGCACACTTATGATTTGAACCGAGAACCATGATATGTTCACATGTTATACGACAAATTATGAAATGCTATATCAAGAATATTGTTATGTTGCATCTCTTCTTATGATACTATGTTTTGAAATGCTGAAACGTTTCAAATGACGTTTATGTTAGTTATGAGTTCCAAGCCTATTCTTTCAACGTTCAAAAGCTCATTTCCCTATGCATAAATGATTATTTATCCTTGTATGTTGGATATAGTTGCTAGTCCATGATATTTTCTCGCTCATACATCATTGTTATTCACTAAGCATTAGATTACGTTTTCTCAAATGATTTTCAGGTAGCCAATCCAAGAGGCCCTAAAGCGAGGCCATATGTGGATTTTGAGCTACGGCCTACGGGCCTATGTTTTGTATAATGTTTGAGGGCTGGACCCAACATTTTGTAATGATATATATATATTACTATAACTTTGGTGGACCTTAATTTGGTCCTTATGTATGTTGTGATTGGAATTAGGCACAGCTTTACCATGTATGACACGAATTATGTTTTCAAGTTATCAAAAGTTCTATTTTTCACAATTATGCATCATTCGAAATGATTATGCACAGGTGATCAACCAGTTTATATAATGGGGCCTTAGGTAGCCTTGCTACTAGCCAATTATATACCCTAAATCCATATAGGCCGGGTTAGGGGGCGTGACAGCGAGGTATTAGAGCTATAGGTTGACTTCGGAAGATTGAGTCATGTATAGATAGGATTCTAGGTTTGACTTGAGTATATGCTATATGTATATGTATGTGTATGCTACATGTATAATGACATGCCAAGGTGTAATATATGTAGTGTTATGTTAAATGCTTAACGTTTTGTTGTATGTATATAGTTAACCATGCTGCCGAGAGGGGTGGTCGTAGAGCGGCCCCAAAGCCCAAAAACTGAATTGATCATATAGAAAGGATCTTAGCTAGACTTGTTCAAGTGGTCCAGGATACCCATAGCAACACTACCAATGCGCCAGAACAGCCGGTAGCGCAGGCACCAAGAGGAGAGGTAGTGGCACGTACTACCATTAAGCAGTTTCAACAGTTGAAGCCCCAAACTTTTCAGGGGACTCCCGACCCAATGGCCCCGAAGTCTTGGCTTTTGGGAATTGAGAGAGTGTTCGAAGTGCTGCCTCGCACAGATAAACAGAAAGTGACATTTGCCACCTTTACCTTTAAAGGATCTGCACTTGTTTGGTGGAAATTGAAGAAAGTGATGGGGCCACTACGGTTGTGGCCTAGGTTTCTAGAGGTGTTTAATGAGGAATACTTTCCTAAGACAGTCCGAGATCAGAAGACTACCGAATTCCTTGGTTTGAGACAAGGGAATATGACTGTGGCAAAGTACAATGCCAAATATATGGAGCTATCACGATATGCTTCCTATATGTGTCATCGGAGACTTGCAAGGCGAGGAAGTTTGGGATAGGGTTGCGATGGAAGATCCGCAACAAAGTGGACATACTACGACTAGAGACCCATCAAGAGGTTGTACAATGAGCAACGATTGGCGAAAGGGCAAACAATGAAATGTCCCAATACCGAGAGAAAAATAAGAAGAGATCGGGAAGTGACCAAGGCAAGGGACCAAGTTCCAAGCGGCAAAGTTCTGGATCTTCTAGTGGGAATTCATTTACCCCATGGGGGATTACCTTTAACCGAGGAGGCAACATAGCTAGTAAGATACCAACGTGCTCCAATTGTCAAAAGCAGCATTGGGGTGCATGTCGTTTGGGAAGTAAGGCTTGTTACGGGTGTGGCCAGGGGGGTCACCAAGTGAAGGACTGTCCTAAGAAAAGCAGAGCACAGGGATCTAGGGTGTCAATATCAGCCTCAGTTCAGCAATCCACAACAAACAGGAGAGAGAATCAACCACGGCAAGGCCGAGCTTTCGCACTTACACCGGGAAACACCCCAGCTACCGACTCCGTAATGTCAGGTATACTCCCTATTTGTGGTCGACCTACACACGTCCTTATTGATTTCAGTTCTACGCACTCATTTGTTTCATAACTCTTTACTCAATACTTATATACATCTCCGGTACCTCTTAATTATGCTTTGGTAGAATCGTTGCCGTCCGAGGATTCCATGTTATGTGATAGGATTTATAATTCTTGTGAAATTCTTATTAACGACGTGCCCATGTTTGTAAATCTCATTCCCTTAGAAATGCACGGCTTTGATGTCACCTTAGGAATGGATTGGCTATCCTCTCACTGTGCTATCATTGATTGTGAGCTTAAATGAGTCGTGTTTCATTCTTCTAACCATTCGAGACTAGTTTTTAAGGGAGTTGGTGTCGTGCCTCCACCCTATCTCATTTGATCTATGTAAGCACGTCGTTTAATTCAAAAAGGGAATCATGCATTCTCATGTAGCATTTTTGACACACACATTTCCCCACCGCCCTTGGAAGACATCCATGTTGTCCGGGAATTTCCCGATATCTTTCCAGATGAGCTACTTGATTTCTTGGTGGGCCGGGAGGTTGAGTTCTACATTGACCTTAATCTGGGTACTAGACTCATTTCCAAAGCTCTATACCATATGTCCCCTTTAGAGTTGAAAGAGTTGAAAGTTCAACTCCAAGACTTGTTAGAAAAGGGATTCATCTGTCCTAGTGTTTCGCCATGGAGTGCTCCAGTCTTATTTGTGAAAAAGAAATATGGAACCATGAGATTTTGCATTAACTACTAGGAATTGAATAAGGTCACCATTAAGAATAAGTATCCATTGCCGAGAGTGGATGATTTGTTTGATCAACTACAGGGCACGTAAGTATTCTTGAAAATCGACCTAAGGTCGGGCTTTCACCAACTGAAAGTGAGGGCAAGTGATGTGGAGAAGGCCGCATTCCGAACTAGATATGGTCATTATGAGTTTTTGGTTATGCCGTTTGGAGTCACAAATGCACCTGCCGCTTTCATGGATTTGATGAATCGGTTTTTAAACCCTTTCTTGATGATTTTGTAATTGTGTTTATTGATGACATCTTGGTGTATTCTAAGAGTCTTACAGATCATGAGCACCACTTGAGGATGGTTCTTCAAACTCTGCGAGACAAGAGATTGTATGCCAAGCTGAAAAAATGTGAATTTTGGCTACTGAGTGTAGCATTTCTACGACGCATCATCAGTGTGGATGGAGTGTCCATTGATCCTTCAAAGGTTAAAGCCATTGTGAATTGGCCAAGACCGACGAATGTAATTGAAGTTAGAAGTTTCATGGTCTTAGCTAGGTATTATCGAAGATTTATGAAGGACTTCTCCAAGATTACGACTCCGCTAACACAGCTCACCCAGAAGAACATACCATTTGAATGGAACAAGAAGAGGGAACGAAGTTTCCAAGAATTGAAGAACCGATTAGTGTCCGCACCAATTCTAGCCTTGCCTACCGGAACTGACGTGTTTTTCATCTATAGTGACGCTTCACTTAGAGGACTAGGATGCGTTTTGATGCAACACGGTAAGGTGATTGCATATGCCTCAAGATAGTTGAGACTACATGAGAAGAACTACCCAACCCATGATCTTGAATTAGCGACGGTGGTGTTTGCTATGAAGATTTGGTGCCATTACTTGTATGGAGTCACATATGAGATCTTCACCAACCACTAGAGTTTGAATTACCTTTTCACACAGAAGAAGTTGAACATGAGACAGAGAAGATGGCTCAAGTTAATTAAAGACTACGACGTTCTCATTTAGTACCATACGGGTAAGGCCAATGTGGTGGCTGATGCCTTGAGCCGAAAATCTACCGCCAACCTAGCATGTCTTATCACTTTCCAGCAGCCCTTGCTCCTTGACTTGGAGAGATCGAAGATTGAAATTGTTGCACCGGGAACTAATGTGATGCTTACCACCATGATTGCCCAACCTGCGTTGATAGATTTTGTGAAGCAACAATAACCTGAAGACCCTTACGTGTGGAAGATCTATGAAGATATGGGAATGAATTCAAAGCCTGACTTCACCTTGCATGATGGAGCTTTAAAGTTTAGAAGCCGATTATGTGTTCCAAATATACCCGAAATCAGGAGGTAAGTTTTGGAAGAAGCCTACAACACAAAGTTCACTATGCATCCAGGAGGCACAAAGATGATCGGGATTTGAAGGAGACCTTTTGGTGGCTGGGAATGAAGAAGGAAATAGCCGAGTTTATATCACAATGCCTACAATGCCAATAGATCAAAGCAAAACATCAAAGACCGGCGAGACTACTTCAACCTTTACCAATACCGGAGTGAAAGTGGGAGCATATCACAATGGATTTCATCATAGGATTGCCAAGATCACCATGGGGTTGCGATGCCATATGGGTTATTGTTGATCGCCTCACCAAATCTACACATTTCTTACCGGTGAAGACTACGTACTCTTTATCGAAACATGCGACCATTTACATTACAGAGATTGTTCGATTACACGGCTTGCCAGTTTCGATAGTATCTGACCGAGACTCGAGATTTGTGTCAAAATTTTGGAAGAGTTTGCAAAGAGCTTTGGGCACCGAGTTGAATTTTAGCACGTCTTTTCATCCACAAACCGATGGGCAATCAGAAAGGACCATTCAGACCCTAGAAGACATGTTGCGATTATGTGTTCTCGACTTTTAAGGGAGTTGGGAGGATCACCTACCGCTAGTGGATTTCGCCTACAACAACAGTTTTTATGCAAGCATCGAGATGGCACCTTATAAAGCGCTTTACAAGAGGAAATGTAGAGCTCCAGTTTGTTGGGCCGAGGTCGAAGAGAGGAAGATTCTTGGACAAGAGATTGTGCAACTGACCACCAACAAGATCAAGATCATTCAGCAACGACTACGAACTGCTTAAAGTTGCCAAAAACGTTATGCGAATGAGCGAAGGCGGGACTTAGAGTTTGATGAAGGGAGTCACGTGTTCTTGAAGGTATCTCGTTCTAAAGGGATAAATCGCTTCGGCAAGAAGGGAAAGCTTAGTCCAAGGTACATCGGACCATTTGAAGTTCTTGAACGGGTTGGACCCATTGCTTATTGTATTGCTCTTCCTCCGAAACTTTCGAAAGTTCACAATGTCTTCTATATTTCAATGCTACAAAGGTATGTTCACGACCCGACGCACGTGATTGATCACTTTCCTTTGGCCGTGAATGAAGATCTAAGCTATGTAGAGAGACCGATTGAGATTCTTGATCACCGTAACCAAGTTCTTCAGAATAAGGTCATTCCTTTGGTATGAGTTTTATGGCAGAACCACACTTGGGAGGAATCTACTTGGGAACGTGAAGACAAAATCCGGGAGCGTTATCCCTTTTTGTTTGAATGATAGCTTGTATTAAGTTTGGGGACCAAATTTATTTAAGGGGGGAAGGATGTGATATCCCAAACCTCTATTTAATTATATTAATGAGAATTTCTAGTTTATGCAATATTTAATGTTAATTATTTCTTCTTTTGGGTCAAAAATAACCAATGAGAAATTGTGTTATAACTTATGTTGGAGGTGTGAGACATATGGGATTATTTCCCATGTGTGTCTTATTATAACACATAAAACACACACACACACACACCAAAATCAGTGAAGAGAGGGAGAAAGAGAGAAAGGGGAAGACGGAAGGGGAGATTGAAGGAAGAAGGGCTTAGAGATTGAAGCCATTGAAGACTTCACCAAGCTTGAAGAATGTAAGGTTTCATTTCTCTCTCTACAATTACATATATATATATGTAACTATCTTGTATAAATGTGTTGGGATATTGTATATATGCATGTATATGAGTTGGGTTTGTCTTGGGGGACTCTTTGAATCCTAATTACTTTGAATTTGAGAGCTTGTAGCTCAATATTGGAGGATTGGAAAGTTGGGAGTTGAAACCCTCAAATATGTGAATGTTAGGGTTTTTGATTTCTTCTTTAGATCCCTTTGTTTTAATTGTTCTTTCTCCCTCATTTTGAGTTATTATCATTATTGTGGGCTAATCTTTGAGCCCTACGAGTATTGGGAAGGTTTGGTTGTGTTTGGAGGAGTTTTGGTTATGTTTTGGTGGAGCTTCGGGTGCTGCCCAGAACAGGGCGTTCGAACTTTCGATATGGAGTTCGAACGGTGGGAAATAAGCCTGGGCATTTGAACTCCCTCGAGGGGAGTTCTAACCCTCAGAGAAGGGGTCTTTCCAATTTTCTTCTTGGAGTTCGAACTCTCGATATGGAGTTCGAATGGTGGGAAATAAGCCTGGGCATTTGAACTCCCTCGAGGGGAGTTCGAACCCTCAGAGAAGGGGTTTTTCCAATTTTCTTCTTGGAGTTCGAACTCCCATTTGGGCATTCGAACTCCCAGTTCACTTTGCCTAGGCATTCGAACTCCCTGGTTGGGCGTTTGACCCAAAATTCATGCCAATAACATTGCCTTTCAAAATTTTAGTCCACATTCCGTGAGGCATAACTTCTTCATCTGAAATGTGTTTTTGGCCCATGAACAATCAAATTAAAGGCCTTTAAGCCTATTTTCAAATGGAAATAGCCTTGGGTGTGAACTCATCGTTAAGAGGTGGTTAGGACTCGATGAAAGAGTTGACATTCCAGCTTTCATGTTCAAACCTCAACTTCATATTCTTATTTTACATCGGGGCTTTGTTCTAGAGTTTAGCCTCGCTCTCCCATTGTGAGAATGAGGTGTTGTTGAGTCGGGGTCGATGGGTTTATGTGCTTAGTCTTTACTTATGTGTTATTGCTTTGCCTTGAAACCTTGTATTGATGTTTCTATGCTTCTATGTGCATTTTGCATAGAAACAACTTGTTTATCACCTGTCCAATCAAAAAGTAGTAAGTAACGATATGCCAAAAGTAAAACTCTATTATTTTTCAAATGTTTTAAGCTCACCTCTATATCATGAATGTTTTTCATACAATTTAATGCCTCAATGTTACGTTCTATTACAAATGTCATATTTCAAATGCATGCAAGTTATATTTATGTTATGAATGAAAACCATGGACTATAATGTTTAAATGAAAGAGATGCTAAGTTTTCAATGTATAGTGCCAACTTGGGTCTCCTCGTGGCAAGACCTTAATTTAGCCCGATAGTTCTACGATAGTGGATAGAAAATAAACTATCTATGTTATGAGACGTCCTTGGCCTAAAGAGCCTTAGCGTGACCTATATGGTTACTATGGAGCCTAGATCATATGTCGAGTTGTATCACACTTATGTTTTGAACCGATAATCATGATATGTTCACATGTTATACGACAAGCTATGAAATGCTATATCAAGAATATTGTTATATTGCATCTCTTCTTATGATACTATGTTTTGAAATGTTGAAACATTTCAAATGACGTTTACATTAGTTATGAGTTCCAAGCCTACGCTTTCAACGTTCAAAAGCTCATTTCCTTATGCATAAATGATTATTTATCCTTGTATGTTGGATATAGTTGCTAGTCCATGATATTTTTTCGCTCATGCATCATTGTTATTCACTAAACATTAGCTTACGTTTTCTCAAAAGATTTTTCAGGTAGCCAATTCGAGAGGCCCTAAAGTGAGGCCATATATGGATTTTGAGCTACGGCCCACGGGCCTATATTTTGTATAATGTTTGAGGGCTGGACCCAACGTTTTGTAATGATATATATATTGCTATAACTTTGGTGGACCTTGATTTAGTCCTTATGTATGTTATGGTTGGGATTAGGCACAAATTTACTATGTATAACACGTATTATATTTTCAAGTTATCAAAAGTTCTATTTTTCACAATTATACATTATTCTAAATGATTATACACAGTTGATCAACCAGTTTATGTAATGCGGCCTTAGGTAGCCTTGCTACTGGCCGGTCACGTACGCTAAATCCGTATAGGCCAGGTTGGGGGGTGTGACAAAACCTCAGTGAGCACAAACTTGTATTCTTCAGCAGTCAGCACAATATCAAAATTTCTTTTCCAGTCAATATAATTTGGTCCAATCAGTTTGTTTTCTTTGAGAATAATAGCAAGTGGATTTAAAACCATTTTAATCCTAAGAATCACATATTATAACAAAATATGATAAGCAATAATAAACTTATAATTCAATCATTAAATTATAGTTTCTTCTACCAATATTTTAAAAGAATCCGCCAGTAGTCTAGTATACCGTAAATAGCATGCCTTGATGGGAGGTCGTTTACCATTCAACATTTATCTAGACAAGTCAATACCTATTAACTTTACTATCTAGGCAAGTGACTATGCTAAGTAAAATTAAATAGCTGACTTAGCTTCGGTCCTATAAATAATAGTAATGACTGAAATAGTGAGGATACTATTATTTATAGCTAAGTGTATACCATCACTAATTCTAGACCTATTGTTTAGTAATGAGTTACTCAGATAAAAAGTTAACTCAATACTAACTACTAGTGTTTATACTCAGTGAGTCCATAACTTATTCCATCCAATGGGGAGGTTGGTACTAAAACCAACACAGAATAAATTATTTATTTATAAACTAGTGATGGAGACCATGGAATTTATACGTAATAAATTCTCTCACCCACTTAGATATTTAATACATGAGGGATATCATGTGTTTAATTATCCAATAAATATAATATTTCAATATTGGTGACTCATATATGTGCAACAAATAAAATTTCAAATTCCTTTAATTTAGAAAAAAATATTTAAATTAAAACATGGGAATTAATTTTACTATCTAGTTGAACACATATAAACCAAATTGAAAATTTAAATTTATATAATTAAAACACAACTTAAAGGTTATATATCTATTGTCCATGTTCTCCCTTGCTAATAACATAACAATAAGAACATAAAAGATAAAAATCATAGACAAAAAAGATAAGCAAGTTATAATCAAGATCCTGACTATTATGGTCAAGAAATCACTCCAAAGTGATGAAGAGTCCAACCGCACCATGATATCACTAAGAGTCCTTGTTTGCCACTTCACTGACTTATGGGGGTTCGAGGGCAACGCCCCCGATGATGGGGATCGACCTACCCGGTCAAGTCACGGGGATCGAAATACCACATCACGTTCTTAGGACTGTTCCTCACGTCTTTGGGATTTTTTCAGTTTTCTACCTTAATCCTTGCACCGCTACTGTTCTTCCATCTTCTTTAATTACAACAGATCGTATTCTCCATAACAATGGAGTAACAGAATTCAAGGAATCAAAATCTCCAAAAACAGCAGAGTTTCAAAATACAAGAAATTAAAATCTCCAAAACAGTGGAGTTCCCATGCTTCAAAAAATAATTATTATATCTGATTCTATGCCTCCTTAAACCGGAGTTCACAATCTAAGAATTATATAAACCATAATCACACAACATACACTCATATGATCATAATAACTAGGCAAAATGCTGCAAAACAGAGGTTAGCACAAATCCATGATCTACCACAAGTATGCATGGAACCGATTTTCAGAGAACATGGTAGGTATTATACGTACACAGTATTAACCAATGCCCTAATACCAATTACTGGAGAATGCAGAATTTCTCACGACTTGGCTATAGTGCATATGCATACTACAAAAAATTCTGATCTGATTAGCATAGCCTAATCTACGTGATTAGAATCATACTTTCAAAATCTCTCTGGTTTGATCCCGAATAACAAGTATCAGCAATAAACACGAATCAAGTAATAGCAACAAGCACGAATCAACTGCTCGAAATCAACCTTCAAACTTCTATTGTATCTCTCATATACGCCTTACTCAAATCTTTCAAGGTGGGCTTCCATGTCTTGTAAGAGTCATCTAAATGAGGTTGTAACCATGAGATTGCTGAATGAGTCAACTCATCATACTCATTGTCTCCATTGTTTCTTGACAAGCTTCTCACCACAATATCTTCAATGTAACAGATTCTCCATTGTTACTTGACAAGCTTCTCACCATAATATCTTCAATGTGACAGATTCTCCATTGTTACTTGACAAGCTTCAACTCATTGCTCCCCCTTTCTTTTATGCTTTATGCCTTAATACATTTTCCAGATTTAGAGCAGAACAATCAACCAATTTAAAAGTTCATAGCATACATGATGATATAGTGGACTTGATATGGCCATGAGGATCGAGGGTCTTCATAGTGAAGTGTAAACCATATTTGTATGGTGCCATCTCTTTGATTTTCAAGTCTACTTGAAATCCTTTGTTGTATTTGCACTTCTATTTGTACTTTAATCTTCAAGAATTGATTCCATTTCAACTTGAAAACTCTTCAAATAATCTTGCTTGAGTGCTTTGCTTCTTTGAATAACTTCTTGAATCATCATAAGATCTTCAGTCACTTGCATCCTTCTTTTCAATACTTGTTGAACTCAATTATTTTCTTATTATCAAATGTTATAATCTAACCTACGCACTTAATTGAAATCATTAGATAACAACCACATGGTTTTGTTATCATCAAAATCAACATGGAGATCAACCTTGAGTCAATAAAGATACCTGTCTATTAAATTAGTACATGTAATGTTATTGTCCAACTCACTAAGTTTATTGACCCACAAAGAATCTCACTCTTCTGTGAATCAAAACAATAAACATTACATGTGCATGTCTATTTATTATATTAGGATTAAGAGCATAAACATTCATAATAATCATGAGGTATTAATTGTTTCATATAGTTAATATAAAAACAATTACCTCAATACGGTCCTATTCAATACACACAAAGTGTACTAGTATAAGGAGTTATAACTATACCGTTCCCCATAGAACTATACCATTCCGTACGTAAGCCGTACTCTACACATTAAATCATCTACTATACAGAATAAGAGACACACATGCATAATCATTAAATAAATAATGCAATGCAATGCAATCATTGCTCACACAGATTCTTATTAAAATGGAATAACTAATTTATTAATAAATACTAAAGCCATTACACAAAACATGTCTTTTAGTATAAATCCCTAACAGCCCCATATGCTCCCCAATAACTTTTCATGTGATTGATGCACCAACCACCTACCAAGCACCCTTAGGAAGGTTATGGCTTCATAAGTACAGAGCCATACCTTCCAGCTGTCACTAATGCATAATAGCCATATAGAATAACAGCATCATAATAGTCCCTGGCTCAACCAACCCATTCTGAGCCAACGAGTCTCACGTAGTTGATGTTGTGTTCTACAATAGTGTAGATGAAGAGGATGAAACCCCAGTACCACCTTGTGGCATCTAGATCCGATAATGGTCGAAGACCCCACCCCCCCCAGGCCCCCGGTGCCGTAGCAAAGAAGTGCCTTAGGTTACAAAATACAAGAGGGCTGATGGAAAGGTGGTTTATCGATTTTGACGGTGCATAGTTTTGGCACCACATGATCGAGGTAACCCCCCTTCTGAAGGATCCGCTGCCCTAATCAAGCAAGTCAACAAAGAGGAGGAGCTTGACTAAAAGCTTGTGTACTAATGTTGCCTCCTCACCAACTTCGTAAGACCAGATCTCAAAACCAAAAAGAAGAATCAAAAGAAGATCAACCTCCAGAAACCCCCCTTTTTAAGAAAAATCTCCATTGCAAGAAGTTGAACAAGCACCTGAGTGCTTTCAAGACAGCCCTCGTCCTCAAAAGCAAAAACTATAAGAAATCAACATTGCTCCAGGAGCCGACAAGGCAAAACCCATTTTCATTTACAACGATCTACAAGAAGAGTAGATGCATGAACTCTTAACACAATACACTGATGTGTTTGCATGGACTTATGATGAAATGCTAAGACTAGATATGGCGGTCACAGTTCAGAGGCTTAATATCCTGCCCTCAGCTCGTCCCATCCAACAAGGTATAAGGTTTTATAAGCCCGACGTAGAGCTCAAAATAAAGGAAGAGGTTATGAAACTCTTGGATGCCATATTCATCAAATTTATCCAACTCCCCCTTTAGCTCTCTAGCATCATCCCAGTGGTAAAGAAGAATGGATAGATCTGTGTTTGTGTAGATTTTTGGGATCTAAACAAATCATGGCTTAAAGACAAATTTCCTCCCAAACATCGACAATCTCATTAATTCAGCTGCCAATAACTACATGTTTTCCTTCATGGATGTTTTTAATTGATACTACTAGATCAAGATGGCCCCAGAAGATGCACCTAAAACAACCTTTCGAATATCAATCGGGAACTTTTACTACACTATGATGCCCTTTGGACTAAAAAATCCAAGCACGACTTACCAAAGAGCCATGGCCACCATCTTCCATGACATGCTTTATAAGAGTTTGGAATTCTACATTAATGATCTAGTAGTAAAGACAAAACAAGAAGGTAGTCATTTCAAAGATCTTTATAAAGAGTGTTCAAATAGTGCATGCGTTACCACCTCAAGATGAATCCTCTTAAATGCGCCTTCAGGGTAACAACATGCAAGTTCATTGGAAGCATAGTCCATTGCCATGAATTGAGAACCTTCCTCGGCCACACTTCCTATCTTTCTCGCTTCATCCCAGCTATAGCTGAAATCACTTAACCATTCAGCCCCCCTCCTGAAGAAAAGATGTCCAGTTTGAATGGAGCTCAAAACACTAAGCAATATTTGAAGTAGTAATGGCAGCACTGACTTCCTCGCTCACATTGACCCCGCCTTAGCTAGGAAAGCCATTACTTTTGTACATCACCTCTACCCCTCGATCCGTAGTGGCACTACTCCCCAATAGGTAGACGGAGTCGAATGACTGGAGTACTACATTAGCACGGTTATCCAAGGGTAGAAGTAAGGCACTCACCCATTGAGTGCCATTGCCTCACCTTGGTTTTTGCTTCTTAGAAACTCTGACACTATCTCTTTGCCTATTCTCTCCATCTAGTCACCCGATGTGATCCCATTCGTTTTTTACTCAACCTGCCCTCAGCGGGTAACCATCCAGATAGCTCCTCTCTCTAGCTAAATATGACATCACTTGTAAGGCACCTAAAGCAACCAAAAGTCTGACTTTAGTAGAATTGCTGGCCCACTTCCCAAGCGGTGAATATGAACAACCATTCTGAGGAGTTTCCCGAAGATGACTTCCACGAAACTATTGTGACTTTCGAAGAATGGTCTTCATTTAAGTATCTTTGACTCATGATTCATCAACTGATCCGCAGCTAAAATTGATCAAAAGGTGAAGAATTTTATTCATCAGTCTCTCCCCCTCTATTTCTCACTCACTCTGGTTCTCTTTACCCATCTTCTTTCCTCTCTCTCCAAGTCCCTCTCCCTCTCCGTCACTCTATTTCTCTATTTACTCATTTTTTTGTTTCTCTTTTTACCCATCTTCACCCATTTAGGAGGTGGTTTAATAGTGGCAGTGGTGATATTGCATATATATAGAGAGAGAGAGAGAGAAGGAAATATAGAAAGAGAAAGTGAGGACATGATGGGCACAAAAATAGAGAGAGTCAATAGGAACCTCTAGCCATGGCCACCATGCTACCGTTGCCATAATCTCCACTTTCCAATCTCAACCCAACCACCACCCATCTGCATGACCCAGGGTGTAGAGAGAAAAAATTGGCTTAGTTATCTTAACTGATTTGGTTTTCATTTCATCAATAGAATTGTTGTATTGTCCAACTTGTCTCGGAAAACTTCTTTTGTTTATGTTCTCGCATACGTATATATACACACTCATATATATATATATATATTTAGTTATATCCATATAGCTTCAGCTTGTTATGACTACATAGATAGAGAGAAAGCTAAATATAGAAGATAGAGAATTGTGTTAACAAAATTTTATTTAGGCAAGGATTTCAAGCACTTACATCAAAATGGGGTTAACATAATTCAATGGCAGTAATGGTATCTTGTAATGGCTTGTCAAAGGTGACATTGCTTCCTATAGTATATTTTTGCCTTTTGATTTTAGAGAGAAAATGTCATTACTCTTTTATTTAATTTATTATAATAAAAAAATCCAACAAGTCAAAAAAATTTGAACAAAGCAGTTGAGTGGCATAAAAATGTTAGATAGAGCATAATTTTTTAGAGAGCATTAGATAGAGAATTATTTTCATAAAGAGTGTTATCTTGGTAAAAAAAAACTTAAGGAAATTAGGATAATCAATCATTTCCTAATAGAATAAAATTGTCCATTATTGTAAATTGAAAAGCCTTCTATGAGAGCTAGCACTCTGAGTTATTGATTCCCTCCCTTTATCTCTCTAGTCTTATTCCTCTCAAATAGTTTAATTGTTTGAGATAGGGGTTATCAATACCGCACAACATCGGTCTATACAGGTTGGTACACACTGCACCATATATAAAACGGTATAAAGAAAGAAAAGTTCTGCACCGGTCAAGATATCGGATAATACTGACAAATACTGGTCAATATCAATTGTATCGGGCAATGCCGATTTGCACCAGGTGACACCAGATTGCACCAGAGTTTGTCTAATTATTTTAAAATAATTTGCTTTTGTGTTTAATAAATACTAGACAAGTAACATGTCTCTTAAATATTTTTAAATACCTAATTGGATTGGATTATATGTTTATATTGTTTAAAAGTAATTTAGCGTTAAATAATACTTTATATGAACAATGTTAAAATTTTAAAAGATAATATATCATAAATAAATATACAATTTATATGTATAAAATATGAATAACGATAAATTCAATACGGTGTCAAGTAATATACCGGTGCCAATATGTATTGTACCAATATTAAAACCGATGCGCTGACCGGTGGATAATTATGATGGCATCCCTAACTTTGGTATGATCCTCATATACATATATAGTGTCTCTATACCCTTCATAACTGAAAACTTAAAAGCTCTAACTCAATAAAAATGTTAAAAATTTTTGCGTAGTGGACGGACATACTGGCACAATTAAATCAACTGTTTGTGGCTTTCATTTGCACCATCTAACAAGTATGCGTTAAGCATCAAACACACACACACAAAGAATAAAAAATAAATAAAACTCAAAAATATATTCCTTCCACAAAGTGATGTAAACATGGTTAAAGTTGTTGCAAGTTGTTTAAGGTATCACATGTACTTTGGTGTGGCATGCAATGCGCATATAAAATAAAATTGAGGTAAACATATATATATTAAAAAATTGGTCAAAAACAAACATATAGTATAAGTAACAAATTAACAAATACTAACAGAAAACTTGATATCTAAAAATTTAACAACTATAAAACAAAATAATTTAATTCTCGTTTGTAATATATAAGATTTTTTATGTGCATCATATTTAATACTATATTTACTTTTAAAAAAATTTATAAGATGAAGAAAATATGTTATGAATATTTTAATTCGACAGGACTTTATACCTAAAATCCTATTATGTATTATATTTGATGAGATAATTTATAGAAACTTAATTAGATAAGAAATTTGAATTTAAGTAGAAAACTTTATTACATTATAGTACAAATAGAATAATTTGTAGAACGATAACTAACATTATAGTACAAATAGAATAATTTATAGAATGATAACTAATATTGATAATAATTGTTTTGGTGGTATGTCACTTGCAAAGATGAAAACTGATAAACAACTTTAAGCCTATTTTTTGAAAGTTTGATAAAGGCAAACTAAACAGAAAAAAAGAAAAAGAAAAATGGAAAATACATGCCCATGAACTAGTGAGTGTAGATATACAACAACTGCACAGAGAATTTGATGAGGAAGCCCCAATACAGATGATTTTTTTTTTTTTCTGTTGGAAAATTTTCACTAGTGTAAAGCTCAGATCTACTGATCATGAGCTATATTGGCTAATCTGGCAAAGAGTGCTCAATTTCTCGTGCACTCCTATTCGAATCTAAAGAAACTTCTTATATATTAACAACGTTCATATTTTTTTATACTTGTTATGAGATATTGTATGGTCATTGATTTTTCTAAATATTACTTTTTGTTTAAATATACTTTTATCATTTGTTAATTACATGGCCGGTTGAACCGATGAAACCGCAGTTAAACTATTGAACCGGAGCCTTGGCCGGTTCCATCACCGATTCGGGTTTGATAATTATATGCTTCCAAAGCCGTAAAATAGCAGCAGCCAAACCAAGTATTGAAGCCGGAAATTGTCGATTACTTTCATTTTCGTTACAGAAGAAGAATAAAATGTATGTCGTCGATGAATGACCCTGGGAATCATCAACTCGCATCAAGCCCTTACCAACACCAACAAGAAGAAGAACATCATCAGAGTACCGGTGAGTGAGAAGATCTTCGTCCCCTATCATTCCTCACCATTTTATCCTTTCTACTTTCCACTGTCTACCCCCATATATATAGGTAGATTGAGAGATGGAATAAACCCTATTGTTAGATTGGGAGATGGAATAAAACCCTAGTTCCAATAAATGCTGCATAAGCATGCTTACGTCTATTGTGTATATCTGTGTGTCTATACATGTATGTATATGAAGTTTATGCGGAACAATATGGGGGTGTACTTCCTGCGCTTGCTGTGTGCTCGTCTCTTTCGGTCTCAAAATGGCCTTGTTTGTTCTAAAAGATTAAAAACTAGAATCTTAGGGTTATAACGAAAAGGAGGGAGATGTATGTATACATATTTATCTCTATTAGTTCTGTATTTATTTCTGTTTCAGTTTACCTTAAATCTGCAATCTTTTGCCTTTTTTTTTTCCTTTCCTTTTAAATCCTTTTTTGGGGGTGTGGAGTTTTGGTCAGATAACTTAAAAAACTCCTATTGGAAGAAAATTACATGTTATTTCTGTATTTGTTGTCCCAGTGAACGGCTTTGGTGGGAATTTTGAAATGAATACTGAGATTGGGTGGTACATTCTTGGTGAAGGGCAGCAACATATTGGCCCTTATGCGTTGTCTGAATTGCGCGGTAAGTTGTGCATCCGTCTAGTAATAGTTGTCAACAATGTCACATTTTGATCGCTTGTATTGTTTAGATGGATAATGATGTACGCTGTCTTCCTTTTAGTTTTCATGACACTTTTTACTTCTTTTACATTTTTAATTTGCTGTCCCTTGAATTCTCAGGTGCCCTTAGAGGTGTATTTTCTCCTTTGTTGGATTTCAGTTGTACAGATAGGGCAGTTTTGGGACAATTGTTCTGTCCATATCGTTTTCAAATGGTCTTTTGAGCTATTGAACCACCTTGTTTACTTTGCTTGGACAGAGCATTTTCTGAACGGGTACCTCACCGAAAGTACGCTGATATGGTCTGAAGGAAGGAGTGATTGGCAACCACTGTCTTCAATTCCTGAGTTGATGAGTCAAATCTCTCAACTAGGTACTGATTATTTGACTTGGGTGACAATATTATATGTTGCTAGTTTTACTATGAGTTATGGTTTTGACTGTGAGATGTCTTTTGCAGTGCCCTCCCACAATGACGATGAGTTTGAGAAATGGCAAAAGGAAGTGCAGGAAGCGGAAGCAGAAGTCGAGGCAGAGGCAGAGTTGTTGAAGCGTGGCCCTACTGCTGGCAATGATGATACTGATAGGCCTTTATCGCCACCAGAGGGTGAGGAAGAATTCACTGATGATGATGGAACTACATACAAGTGGGATAGGGGTCTTAGAGCTTGGGTTCCTCAGGTAGGCACTTGGACATTTGCATTAGCTAATCCTTATCACTTTAGTTTTTGGCTTCTTTGTGTTTTTTTATTTTATTTTTAAATTTGGTTATGCATTGAGCTCCCGAGGAATGTTAAATGACATTACTTCAATTTTACTTTGAAGTGCATCTGAGTTTGTGTAGTCTATTTAACAGAAAACATAAAACAATAGTACTTGGCATATATGATCCCTTCGTTGCATTAGGCACTCATATATATGCATGCATTTATGGTTCGTGCAACTGTTGGTATCCAGTCATTTTGGCTTTGTAATATCTGAAAATAATTAGTTATCGTCTCTTCTATTAAATGCTTTCTCCATCTTCAGTCATTCCACAAACAGGAGAGCTTGACTAATTTGTTTTTCTTTATAGGATAGTGTATTAACAAATAGTGAGCACTTTGGGGTAGAAGAGATGACTTTCTTGCAAGAAGAGGAAGTCTTTCCAACAGTCAAGACTATTGATGACTCTGTAATGGAAGAGGTCAATGATACCAGTGAGGTAGTGGAAACAAAACATAACAACAAGAGAAAGTTGCCCGACCAACCTGCTGAGAAGAAGGTTCTTTTTCTGTTAACTAACCAAAATGCTTCTCTGTCATACATTTTTTTTTCTTTTTTATTTGTGCACCTAGTGATTCCAAATGTTATTACCTGATTATGCCGTTTGATTTACCTTGAACTTAGTATTTTGTGTTTGGGTCTCTATCTTGAAGATGCAAACTTCTCTAACTTATGATATGCTATTTCAGTTTTTTGATAGTACATTTTTCTTTTTAGGAAGCCAATAAACCTCCTGATAGTTGGTTTGAATTAAAAGTGAATACTCATGTCTATGTTACTGGACTGCCAGATGATGTTACTTTTGACGAGGTAAGTTGCGCTTATTGTTTCTTGACTTCCTTTCAAATTTTGGTTATCATGCATGAATATGGCAACAGTGTCTCTAGATGGTGTCTTCTTGGTTTGTTTATTGTGTACTTTTTCTTGTGGCATGACACTAATATGGAAATTCCTTGTAGGTCGTGGAAGTCTTTTCCAAGTGTGGGATAATAAAGGAGGTTGGAAATCTGTTATTTAACATTTTTTTTATGTTTATTTATTTCTTCCTTTTGACTGCAAAAAATTGTTGGCACTGAAGTCATGGTTCAAGTGCCTGAACTTACTACAATGTGATGAGCTTGCGCTCAGCACGTAAGTTGTCCAATTACTGTTAGCAACCCATAAGGGAATTTGTGGTTGGTTAAACCATCTTTTTTTATTGTAGTTTTGTCTAATTTTTCCCTTTTTATTGTCTTTAAGGCACATGATGCACATGTTTATCATTATAAAAGTAGTAGTTTGTTAGATTTGTAAAATGCATTGCGGTGATCTTAGAATGGGCAGAAATCAAACTGAATTGCAAGAGCTTCAAGGAACTGTATATGAAGCCTGCAGAAAATTCTTCACAACTTGTAGACACATATTGGAGGCCAGCACCAGCATAACCTTACCAAGTGATGAAAATTGAAAGTTTCACTGGTTCCTTAGTTTAGGTTGTTGGAGTACGCATAAATAGTTAGCAGTTATGAAAACTCCACTTAAAAAATGGGTCTGGATTTAAGTCAAAGAGACATGACCTTTTACGTGATGCAGAACATGTTCAGTGAAAGGGGCTTTCAAATTTTAATCTGAATTGAAAGTGTTTGCTTTTTTTCAGTTCTAAATTTAGCTAATTACGATTTTCTGGCACTGCTAGTTCAGCACTAAAATTGTTTCAGTGCCAAGTAGGTTTAGCAAAAGTTGTTTGGCATTTCTTTCCTGACAATAGATAGTAAAAGAAATGACATTCTGATACATATTTGTCAGTGGTAGGGTGGGATATTGATGTAACTGGAATAAAATGGAGTCGATGGTGGTTATATGCAAACATGTTTCTATTTGTGTATGTTGTATAATTTTTCCGGTGGGGTTTGCAGACATGAATCCTTCTTGAGTTTTCATATTTAATTAGAGGTGCTAGGAAGTGTTATCTACCTGATTATATTGGTGTCAGATATTCACCTTTTTTTTTTCTCTATATTGTTGGTGCATATTGCATTATGAAGTCATAATTTGCCTCGTTGAAACTTTTAGGACCCTGAAACCAAAAGGCCTCGCGTGAAAATCTATGTTGACAAAGAATCAGGAAGAAAGAAGGGGGATGCACTTGTTTCATATCTGAAGGTAATGTTTTCATTGCTGCAGTGCTGCATGTGCCATGTCACACTATGAGGTCCTTATTCATGGTCCTTTATTGTGTATTCCTGTGTATTAGGAACCTTCAGTGGCTCTGGCCGTCCAAATTTTGGACGGGACACCTCTACGGCCTGGTGGCAAAATTCCTATGTCAGTTACCCAAGCTAAATTTGAGCAGAAAGGTAACATTTGTGGGTCACAGTAATTCTTTTTCTGGTTGATTAAAAAACTTCATTCCTGTTGCCTACTATCATTTATGATATGCAACAACTTTTGTGTGTTCTGGGTAGAAGATTGATTTTGTCTTTTATTGAAGCTTTTAATGTTGCACCAATGAGTTGCCATTACACTTTTCCAGGGGATAAATTTGTAGCCAAACAAATGGACAAGAGAAAGAAGAAGAAACTTCAGAAGGTTGAACAAAAGATGCTTGGCTGGGGTAAGGTCTCATCTCCAGTTAAAAATACGGAATTGGTATGAGCATATAGAACATTTCACCTTTTTAGACTGCATTCTAGTCGAATTTTAGCAAGGTTAATTTCTGCCTTTCTATACAGTTGAATATTTTGTGAAACAAAGTGCTTTTATGATGTGTACTTCTATTTATTTAATATTTTGGGTATGTATTTATTTAGTTGTATTTCTTGAACATTTTTTAAACAAACTGCTACTTCTAGGTAACTAGTTTTACTTCTGAAACATTCCTCGGGTCTTGGTACTCCACTGCTACTGGTTTTGTATATTTTATAAGACTGGACTTTTGTGGGTTCCCTAATTTTATTTTAATCCTGCTGGATTGTTTCACTGTTCCATTTTTATTATTTGCTATTACTAGAACTATGCAATTATCTTTCATTTCTTTTTAAGATGAGGTGGCTTAAGCCAGGATTTTACATTTTGGGTTGGGTGGGATAGGGTTTTTTTTTTTTATTTATTTTTTTAGCATTGTGATGAGAAGAGCTTTTTTTTGGTGTTTTGGTGTTGGGTTTTTTGGTTTTTTTTTTTGGCCTGCCGGGGGGGGGGGGGGGGGGGGGGGGGGGGGGGGGGGGGGGGGGGGGGGGGGGGGGGGGGGGGGGGGGGGGGGGGGGGGGGGGGGGGGGGGGGGGGGGGGGGGGGGGGGGGGGGGGGGGGGGGGTAGAACTATATATCCAAAAGGTCTACTTATGAAAAGAAAAATCAAATGATGCAGCCAAAAATATGGTCAATGGTAATTTAAGAAGTTAGGAAGTATTGTGCCACCTTTTGGAACTTGCATACTAGTTTATATGGTAAACAAAGTCTTAGTAGACTTTTAACTGTGTCTAGTACTTGTGTGTCTACTAAGTTGAGTTTTTAGGTAAATTGTGTGTAGTAACTGGTTTTTGACTATCTTGTACTTGGAGAAATAGTTGGAGATTGTGGAAGTGATTATTAGAAGAGTGCTATATATACCTTGTAATAGGTTTTTGAAGGAAGTAATCTACCAATCAATCAATTAATCAACAAATAAATCTACCTATGGAGTCCGGTTTTGATTGAGCTGTGCTCCATCTATCCATCTCCTCCTCTCAGTTGTTCTGTTGTGCCTTGCCTTGTTTTTCAGGTTTTTGCTAATTTATAGCAATTCCAAGTTGATTTATTCCCAGCAGCTTCTCTGTAGTGTTCTTTCCAAGGCATCACAAACGGTCAAATTTTCATATAGTAAAACAGTGCATGTGAAGAAACACCAGTATATAATGTACCAAAAAGAAATAAACATGACTGTATAAATCAACTAAAAGAGTACAAAGTGACAACCATTTAAATAAGTAATAATAAAGTGCTCCTAAAATTGTCTTTATAAGTCGAATCAAATTACGAAGAAGTTTCATGACAACAACAAAAATACAAAAAATGAACAAAAATATTGATTAATATAAAATCTTAAAGTGTGAAGAGAAAATTAGCATTCGAAAGTTTTATTCCATCACATTTAATAACAACAAAAAATGGCGTAGGTAGAATTTTTTTGTTTATTGTCTCATGGTCCTTGGCAATGAGTTCTTTTTTTTTTAATGTTAAGTTTTCTTTTTCTTTTTTATAATTTTATTCGAATACTCCTACTTTGATGGGTTGAACAATTTCAAGTCAAGCCAAATAAGTTATAAGAAATTATTCTAGTTGAGAACGTTCTGTTGGTCTTGCATACACAAAGCTTCACATTTTTAAAGACTTTTGGCGTGGAGAATGAAAACCAATCTTTACAAAGATACTAGTGAAAGACTTCTGGTGTATAACACGGAAACCAATCTTTACAAAGTTAGAAATTTATTAGATTTTGGCCTTCTGGCTTGAATTGTAATTTGCAACCGTTTGCTTTTATTAACTTAAACTTAAAAAGTTGTGCCATTACCCATGATTTTTATAAAATTGCAGGAGGGCATCCTTAATTACAAATAAACCACAATTTATTCATGCATGGGTTCAAGTTTTATTTTTTGCTCCTCCCTCTGCCCTTGAGCCTGTTACTTGGGCCTTTTGGAAAATAAGCTGCATCAATTAGCTTCTCATTGACATTGCCATTAAGCTTTTGCTTTATTTCTTTGCTTCTTTGAGATCAAGGTCTATGGTCTTGAATTGAACGTTCTTTAGTATCACTAAGTTTCTTGAATGTGGTAACCCTCTCATATACAAATGGAAATCACATGGCTGTGAAAAGTTTTCAGGGTTGTAGTGGCCAGTTGAGGGGGAAGTGCTACCTTTGGGTATAGAAAGGCCACTGCCTGCAATTAAAGAAATCACCCTAGGTCGAACCACTTCTCGATGCAGCCATTCCTTGTGCCTTTGCACTATAGCTGTCCGTAGTCCTACATGTTCTCTTTGACTAGGAATTTGAACCATAGTAGTTAATATCGTTCCGTACCGGGTTGTACCGGCTGGAACGTACCACCTCGGAAGAAAAATGGAACAAGAAAAAAGAAGCTCTGTTCTGGTTAATTTCCTGGGCTTTACCAGAGTTTTCCAGTGCTTTCTGGCCTTCTCGTCCTGATCCGCTTATCGGCCAGTCTTGTTTTTCAAACTTTTTTGTGGCATTTTGGTAATTAAATGACTTGGAAAAGGCTCTTTGTTATACTGATTACTGATACAACCTTCTGGGGTCTCTGACACAAAGAAGGCCTTTTGTCTTTTCACTCTCTCTCTCTCTCTCAAGAGATGTAAAGGAATAAAAAAAGAAATGCACTACTTTATCTCTCTCCTCTCCTAGCCATAGACTACTACTTACGTATGATTCTCATATATTGTTTAATTTTCTTCTTTATTGCTAGCTAATGGAACCTTTGATCTCATTTTAAATAAACTTTTATATATACACAATATTTTTGCATTAGACAATACTTAATTTGTAAGTAATATATATTTTATAAGTATATAATATATTGACAAATCTGAAATGATACGCCGAAACACACCGGTACCGGTACATACCGTACCAATAACCAAAACAATACACTATCCAATACTAGATTAACAACTGGTACATACTGTACCAATAACCAAAACAGTACACTATCCAATACGAGATTAACAACCATGATTTCAACTCTCTTTCTGAATGTTCACGAAACCAAAAAACTTGTCTTCATGAATTTTTCTTGGAACTCAGTTCCCTCCTGTGTGTGTGCTTTCAATGTGGAAAACTCCTCCTGATGCCAAATTTACCGGCTCGTCAAATAGTCTTATTCATTTTTTATTACTTCTTGTTTCATCAGTAGAACTGCCAAAAGCTGTTTAGATGTAGGAATTGTCTCAAGCTCCCAAAAACTGCACAAAAAGAAAAAAAAAAAAAAATAATGAAAAACAAAATGCCAGAATACTGGCCTCAAGTGACACGTGTAGACACAATCAATGAACTAAAAATCTAGTTTGAAGGGTAATGTATTGCTACATTACTTGTATTTGTTATAACTACTTCAATTGCAGTGTGTTTAGATGAAGATCTAATCTTGAGAAGGGGTGGTATTAGAAATAGCAGGCCCTTCTGAAGCTATTAGTGGGCAGATAGTCAAATACTAATGAACTATGCCACATAATTGGAAACTAAGAAACACGGACACTTCTAAGAACGTGGAGTGTCTGTGTTGGACACGTGTCGAACGTCGATATGCATCCAAACATGTCTTATTGGTTTTTATGATTTATTTTTATAGCTGGTTACACTTTGAATGCTTAGGCGACACATTTGTCCCTGGTTTATATATATATATATATATATAACATATTGTAAGTTTGGAAAAAATGACAAGGGAACCAGTGATTAAAATCTAAACACTGGATTTGTACCTGTTAATCCCTCCCCCTTTAGGTTTTTTGATTTTAGGATCTGTGATAGTAATAAAATGTGGATGTTTTTGTAACATAAGAAATTGTTATTTTTTCATCTATATATGTAAAATATATAACTATTTGTTGTTGTGTCACTGCCATGATGTGTCCTATTTTTTAAAAATTGTCGTGTCTGTGTCATATGTGTCGCATGTTTGTATCCAATATAAGTTTCGAATTCATAATTAAAATTGTGAAACTTTAAATATATCAACCTCCACAGTACTGATGTGACATAATGATATATAAAATACTATATTGTTGATAGCTCTTTACATATCTTATAGTCTTGTGCTTGTGACCCAACTGATCTGATGATCGCATATCTTGGAAACAACTATCTCAAGCTCCCAAAACCTTCAAAAATAGAAAATAATAGAAAAGAAAAAAGAAAAACAAAATGCTAAAATACTGGCCTGAATTGACAAATATGGACGCAATTAAGGAACTAAAAATCCAATTCCAAGGGTTATGTAATGCTACAATCCTCGTAAGTTTTATATCTAGTTCGATCCTTGTAATCCAATTCCAGTATTCAAATGAAGATTTGAATATTCCAAAAGGGTGGTGATAATGGAAATAGAAGACTTTTTTTGAAGCTATTAGTAGGCAGATTCTCAACTATTGTTGAACTATTCAATATCATTGGAAGCATAGAAGCATAAACACTTCTAAGAAGGTGGCGTGTATATTTTGGACATGGATTGGATGTGTCCAAACATTTCCTATTGGTGTTTTAATTTTTCATGTAATGTTTTAAAAGTGGTCATGCTTTGAATGCTTAGGGGACTCATTTGTCCGTCACTTAATGTACATGAAACACATCGCAAGTTTGAAGAAAATAACTAGGGAACCAGTGATTAAAATCTAAACAATGGGGATTTATATCTAGTAATCCCTCTCCCTTTAGGCTTTTTAATTTTAGGATTTCTAAAGCCTAATACCTATAATTTACTTATGAATAGAGTTTTCTAAAATAGATATTAGGATTTTTTGTTAAATTCTTTTCCAAAATATATAATGTCAAAAATGGTATCTCAATATTTTGATATAATAAACTATAGATGTATTTGTAACATAAACAAATTGAGGAAATTTTTTATTATTTTCATGTATATATGTGATATATATTTGTTGCCGTGTACCGGCATGATGTGTCTTGACCTTTTGAAAATTTAAGTGCTGATGGGTGCATGACATGTCATATTGTGCCCCATGTCTATATACATGTTCGTTCTTCTTAGATTGGAAGTCTACGAGTTATTTTGTTAGCATTTTAAGTTTGGAATTCATAACATAATTTATGGAAATTGTAAATATGTCAACCTCCCCTGTACCAGTGTGACATAATGATCTTTTGACTACTATATTAACAAAATCTCTTTTTATTTTTTATGTATCTTAGAATCTCGTACTTGTGACCTAACTGTTCTAATGATTGTGGTGTAGAAGAATGGAGATATTTGAAGGATGTCGTTTGCATACTTTATATTTAGTGATAAACCAAAGTTATGTAAATCTGTCTGATGCTTACAGAAGTTAATTGAGCTTATACTTTTATTTAATTTGTTTTTTGAAGAGGGTGATGTCTGCAAAACTTAAAATACTCAGGTCTGTGTTATGCAATTTTGGTCATTTACTTCATTTCCATAAAAACTGAAGCCAATACCATAAGAAAAAAGTAATTTTTGAATGAAAAAGAATTTTGAATCAAATCAACAATAAAGCTCAGTGGCGTCACATTTCATGCTCTCACAATGGGTTATAAAGCCCTTCTCATTATATGTGGTGTAAAAAGCCCTTCTCATTAGATGTGGTTTAAGCATTAGCACTGAAGTTCATGTAGCCTACCTTGTATGTAGAATACTCTTCTAGATTTTACTGAATATGAAACTTTTCTTTTCGAATTGAATATGTACAGAATTATCTTACAATGAATTAGAAAACAGGTGCCCCCTAGTTTGGTGTTCTTTTCTCATATGAAGAGCTGATTTACTTAGTAGAAAAATTGAGTTCAACAGGTGGAGAGAATGTGAGATACTGTATTTGAATATACGCATGTGCCACACAGATGCATAAGGATAGAAAAGTAAAGTAAAGAGACGGGAGGGACTAAAAGAGTAAATCAAGAGACATATCATGATTGTGGCTGTTGTCAGGTGGGTCAGAAGGCCTTTGACCGTATTGAGGGGGAAGAAGTCTGCTGTGCTTTCTTCAAACTGTTTGAAAGGGGTGGGGTTGTTGTCCCATTAGTGCAGGTAGACATCACTTCCCTTGCTTGGCAGTTGGCTCTACGTTTGCTTCGGAAGAGCTTGGACTTGACACATTTCATTTATTTGATTCAACTTTGAGTTGCTGTTAGGTTTTCGAGTTTATGAAAAGGGTTGTGATGCAGCATTAGGATTCGTTCCCATTAGTGTTTATGAAGAGGGTTCTGATCATCATCTTTGGAAATAGGTGGCTTTCATTTGAGCATTTGTGGGTTGAAGCTTAAGTTGAGATGTGTGATCAAATTGGTATATTTATTCTCCTCATTTGCTCTAATTTCTCTGCAATAAACCACAATATATGGTTTTCTGCCAATACTGACATACCCCATTTAGAACTAATGAACTCTCTTGGCCCTTAATTGTATTCCTGATATATGTTCGTCTTTTCTTTTTCTACTTTTTACTTTTGCTTTCCTGATATTCTTATGACCAAATCCTCCGTTATCTTGACTTGTTTCACAGCAACCCTAACTTCAATGCTTCATTATGGCTGGATTTTAAATAATTCTGTAAAGCATCTGGAAATCAGACCAAAATTTTATCTTGTCCAGAATAATAATTATTATCTGTTCCTAGTTGATGGGTTTTTGTCTTCACTTAGCAGTTTCACCATTTTGAAAAGTGATAATGGTATTCCTTTTTGGTTGGTCTTGGGATATTTGGACTGAAGATTTGAGGTGATACCGTGAGAAGCAGTCTACAGATTGGCTGAGTGGCTGCTGCCGTTGTTAAACTAATCAAATCGAAGACAGTACAAGGAATACCAGGGAAAGGGCAGAAGAATAACTTGTAGTAACAAAGGCAAGCTGGATGGTATATAATATGTAGTATGCCATTAGGTCAGGCACAATGGCTAATTATAAGCACAGTTATAGCAAGTTCAAATGAGGTAGTAGAAATTTTGTGCTGGTGAGGCATTTGCCTGACTTGACATTGGTCTAGCATGGCTGATTCTTGACCATTACTTCTTGTGACAAAATTTGTATTCCAGTGGAATGTGCATATTCATGTACACATGGGCATGGTTTCATCTTCTTCTTCTCTCCCCCCCACTCTCTCTCCCCCCCCCTAAAAAAAAAACCGCCCCGGGGCTCTTATTTTAGTGTGTGTGTGGGTGGTTGGGGGAACCTGATAGAGCTTTAAAAATGATGGGACAAAGAGTAAGTTCTTCCTTATATTATAATTGTAAGTGAGGGATTGATTCAAAAGTGGTGTCAATAAAAACAGGGAACAAGCCTCATATAAGGCTTTGCGGGGACCAGTTCGGAGTAATCATTTGTGAGGAAAGCAATAGCTTGCTTTTGGCCTAAAGGCTATAGCTATTTATGCATGCTTGACATGTTAGCTTAAAATACCTCTTAGTTGTTCCCCTAATTGACCTATGTTCCTCTTTTGGTGAATTTTATTAAGAAATGATCCTGGCTTTGAGGTTGCAGCTATGTGGCTTTTAAGTTACTTATAAAATAATTAAAAAAAAAGTTTGCAGCTCTGTATCTATGATGGCCAACAAATAATATGAACATTTTATGTTTGACGTAAACCGGTAAGCCATGAGCACCTTTCTATATGCTAATTATCCTCTTTTAAATTGGAGCAGCCAACTAGTTCAATGATTCTATGATATACCACAACGCATGTGCTTATGCTTGGATAAGCTTACACTAAATTTAGGATGCACACATGATTTTTCTCTTGCCTGATAATTTGTTTATAGATAGTTCAGGTCACAAATAATTGGGATCTATTAAAGAATTTATGCTGATTGAATTAGTTGACCCAATTGGAAAGAGTATCTGGAGGAAGCTCAGTAATAAAATACTTAAAGCAAAGCAATATCTTTTAGGCACTTCTTCCCTAGGCAAGTTCCGTGTAGTTGTTGTGACTTTGCAGATTCTAGTAAATAGCTATATTCTATAATCTATATAAAAGCATCATGTTTGGTATCTATCTTTCTTTTTTACTTTTAAAGCAAAATTTTTGTTAAATATATTTTCTCATGTCTCTTTGTTCCTTTAAGTTTCATCTTCTAATACTTGTTATGTGATGCTTGATTAGTGACATCTTTTCCCCCTTTCTGTTGGTCTAGGTGGCCGTGATGATGCAAAATTATTGATTCCAGCTAGTGTTGTTTTTCGTAATATGTTCATTCCTGCAGAAATGAGGGTAATCATTCTAAACCAGTGAACCCCCCAACATCCCCCCCCCCCCCCCAACCAAAAAAAAAAGGAAGAAAATTAATAAGAGAAATAATTAAAGAACCGAAAAGTGTATTATGTTAAAGCTCTATATCCCATGCAAAGGCTTATCATGCCTGGTGTAGCTGGGATTTTGATGCTGTTCCTATGACCTATAAGCTTTGGATGGACTGGGGATTGTTTTTTTGGATAAAACTTAGGTCTATTTATGATTGTATTAGAACAGTCCCTAACTTATCATGCTAGCTTAGAATATGGTGATTGGAGATGGAGGTGGTGCTATTTTAATGGCAAAAATTCTCTTTGTACATTCATTTTCTTTTTCTTTTTAATTTTTGTTTTTCCCTCTACATTAAAGGTCTTTAAATATTTAATATTGCAAAAGAACTTGATGTACTTTAATATAATATTTTTTGTTATTTTTATGAGTATGGTTATGATCTTCTGAGGTTTTTAATTATTATGCTCATCATTTCTTTATTTTTATAAAGCTAGAACTCTGTGAGTTGACATTAATCTAATGTTTACAGTCTGATGAGAATCTTCGTTCTGAATTAGAGGCTGATGTTCAAGAGGAATGTGCAAAGCTTGGACCAGTGGAGTCAGTTAAGGTACTGTATCATTATACAGGAATGGTTGAATGCTGTCAATTCATTCTCCATCTAGGCTTAGATGCATGTCATACTTGATGAACTAAGGCTCGCCTCCAAATGTATTCAGGACATCCCAATGGAAGACTATAGAACTGTTGAATATTAGATACTCTGAATTAAGGGTTGGTAACTGGTTTTCAATCAAGGAAAAACATTATTTTGATCCAATCAACAATAATAGAAAGTTTGATGTGATTTACATAGGACGACAGAGTGTGTCCTCATAACGGCTTTTTACCCCATGAAATTAAGGCCGAAGAGATAAAAGATGAAAGCCAAGAATCATTGCGGTTGACAGTGTAGCATGTGCTTCCCATAGTAGCAATCTTCATGGTTTTCCATAGGAGTCATCGTACTGTATTGGTTATGGTTTTTATTGATATGCATAAAATTTGACAGATCTAGTGACTGGCCAGACTAGAATGTCCAAAAAAG
Organism: Euryodendron excelsum; assembly: GCA_033060915.1. NCBI lineage: Eukaryota > Viridiplantae > Streptophyta > Magnoliopsida > Ericales > Pentaphylacaceae > Euryodendron > Euryodendron excelsum. Next base: position 41,223,866 of record CM065390.1, on the reverse strand, counting down.
ATAAGAGTGGCTAAAACTGGTCATTTGGAATTAAGAGTGGAGTGTTATTGATTACAAAGTCAAAGTTGCATGTAATTAGTGGTTTCTGCCATTGGGTGTTTGTACTGGTGGCCATGCTGGCTCCTTGCTTTGAGTCGTAAGTGACTGCAGGCAACCATTGTTCATTTAATACTCTTTTTGGACTGTTGAGTTGAGCTATGTGGTTATTTCATGCATGCTAGTGCTAAACAGGGCAGCAAAGGGAATAGCCCAATTCCCTCCAACTGCATGTGGATGTTTTACTGGTTTTTCTTGATTAAATAATACTCCGCTGGTGAAATCTCTAGTGGTTGTAATGGAGCTTTCATCTGAATCTTGTGTTCATTGGGATGGCGGGATGATTTTGGAGGAAGGCTGCCTAGTGTGGCACATTACTGCCTCTAGGCCAAAATGTATATATATTTGTATATACAATTGAATTGTGTACCAGGTTTTGAGATGGTGTCTGAACCTCATTATGAAAATTCTAATGCTGTCCCAAGCACGGTGAGGGGTTAATTGATTGACCTGCCTTATTGCCAATTTTATGACTTCTTGACTGGATGGTGTTGATCAGAAGCATCCAGCAGCGCCACGCCGGTTTAGAATTTGATTCTAAGGGCTAAGGCTCCCCTTATCCCACCTCCATTTTCTTTGCCCCCTGCACTAGATACGTATAATGGAGTTAGGGTTATAGTGAGGACAACCATAGGGGAAACTAGTTATTTCCTATTACCCTAGGTTTCATATTAGGGATCTGCATGAAGCCCTTATCTTTTGGCATTAGCTATGGATGACTTGACCAGAATTTACAAGATGAGGTACCATGGCTTCTGCTATTTGCTATTGATATTGTTTTAGTTGATGAAGTAGAAGTAGGAGTAAATGCTAAGCTAGAAATTTGGAGAGAAGTTTCAGAATCAAAGAGAGTTTAAGATATTCAGTACAAAAACTTAATATTTGAATTAAACTTTAATGAAAACTAAAGTACGAATGAAGGAGGGAGTTGTTATTGAAGGATAATAAATACCAAAGAGTGGACAATTTTGATACCTAGGTTCAATCATATTTACGAAGAGAGAGATTGGTGTTGGTGTTAGTTATAGAATTAAAGTAAGATCAACTAAGTGGAGGAATGCTTTGGGTATCTTGTGTTATAGATGCAAATTGATGAGATTACAAAGAAATTTTTTATAAAGCGGCTATAAGATCCACCATGCTTTATAGTACAGAGTAGACAATTGAGAAATAACATTTTAAGAAAATAAATATAGCTGAGATAAGGACGTTCAGATGGATGTTTTGGTAAAACTAGGAGACATAGGCTTAGGAGTAAACGAATTCTTGAGATGATAAAGAATAGCAGCTATTGAAGAAAACATGATTGGAAATTGGTTAAGATGTTTGGACATGTACAACGAAGACCAATAAATGCCTCAGGTTAGGAAGAGTGACATTATCCACGTTGAGGGCAATGCTACAAGAAGAGGGAGGCTAAAATTTACTTAGGTTGAGATAATAAAGAAAGACATGCTATATTGTGGTTTAACTGACATTTGGCCCTTGATAGAGCAGAATGGCTATATCGGATCCATGTAGCCTACCCCAAATAGTTGGAAAAGGTATAGTTCAGTTGAGTAGTAAGATTTTGTCGATACTCCATGCTTCCTCCCACTTGCCTCTAGCATGCCTCAAGGAGGTGCCTCAAGGAGGTTTAGCTAGGTATGTGAAGTATAAGCTAGATATTTATGCTACATGATGGAAAGAAAAACACATGGCCTAGAAAAATGAAAGAGAAGTAATGGTATGGTAACTGGTTTTTATTAAAGCAGAACTTTTAAATCTGGAATGAATTTTTTCTGATGCTCTAATAACTATATGCTATCCATCTGGTTTGTAGTGTAAATACCTGGATCCATCAATTTATAAGCCATTACCCAATTATTAGGGTCTATTAGCATTGCTCTTGCTTTTCTGTTTGGGACTTCCAAGTCACTAGCCCCAAAATCATTGACATTACCAAATTGGGAGCAATGACTGACCAGTAGCATTGCTACCAAATGCCTAACCAAATCTGAAGAGTTGTGTCTTATATTTGATGATCAATTATAAATATTACAGTGGAAGCATATCAAGCTAAGTGAAAAGGATATATCATCTCATTCACAATATGAGCAAAGTGCCCAAGACCAGCTGTACATGTTATACACCAAGTTATTACAAAACATTAGGTATACTGTAGGACTGTACACTATATACATCTCATTGTCTTCAGAACATAGTATAATGTTTTATAGCATGATTTTCACAACACTTGTTATATCCTTAGCATAGCATGGCAGATTTCTTCACCCAAGCTTAGCATGCCACTTCACCAATATATATCCACAAAAGCAAGACAAGAGCTAAGTCTCCATTCTGTGAAATGCTTAAACAAAATAGGTTGAGCAATTAACCCAGTGAATAATTTAGGCATTGGAGCGCATATTCAACATGGACATAATTTAGTCAAAAGTATTATATTTCATAACATGTGAGATTAGAATCAATCATGCTTTTGGAATAAGGTCTAAAATGCTCATAATCTTATTTATTCAAAACAGTTCAAAAGATGTTTATATATTTCAATTCAAACGTAAGTATAATCTTTTTTCATATTATAACCATAATGTTTAATGCGCTCATGCCCTCGGCAAAAGGAAACTCCATTCTAATACGGATCCATGTGTTTTGTTCCAATAGGACCATAAGTTCATGGGGAACATCTCCCCAATCATGTTATATCAATACCGGTGTGTTTCAAGGCCACCCGGTTCAAGGCTTTCCATATATAGCACATAGTAGCTTTCAGAATGCATTTCAAATAATGCTTGCATTTATAAATCCATGGGTTTGCAAACCCTACTAAAAGCAAAGAATTTGAATCAAAGAATAGAAGAACACTTGAAATGTAGCAGATGGAAGTATTTATACTTAAAAGAAAGTATTTGTATTCTCAATATGATGGAAACTTCCTCAAGTTCCCTCATTACTCACCTCAAGTCTTTAAAGGACCTCTTTTTTTTATTAGTCCTACACAATTAGAACATGCATTGTAATCAAACATCATAAAGTATTGCATCATTATTGCTCTTAATGCATATTTTCAAGTTTACAATAGTGAGCTTGAGTTACACTCTATTCAAATACACTAACTCAGACTGGGCAGATTCAGTGGGACAATTTCAAATGGGCATATCTCTCTCATGTAGACTCAGATTTTGGTGTATGTCCTATCATTAGAGAGGTATGGAAGACTAGTTTCAGATGACTTTGGTTTCATTACAAGATTCAAAATAAAGAAAGAGATGTGACCATAAACGTACCGATTGGTCAGAGGTCCCATTATGATTTTTGAGCTGTTGATCCATTTCTCCTCAAAAGCCATACTAGACCAGCATTCTAGGTCTCAAAACTCATGCTAGAGTTTTCTCAAGTCTCATACAAAGCCTCTTCAAGCATTGATCTTATTCACAAAAGTTTCAAAATAGCATTTAATTCAAAACTTTCAAGTTAAACTTTAATCCTTTTATGTTCTTCTCTCATCAATCAAGAATCCTGTGCAGATCTTATTCTAACTTCTTGTTAAGAGTTTTCTTCAAATTAAAATGATGAAACCAAGTCCAAAAAGAAACCTTACCTTGGTTTTAGGTGATATGGGATTTCCTTTTGATTTTCCCGTTTCCCTCTTAGTTTCCCTCATTTTCTCTCAAAGCAAACACAAAATTCTGCAGAAGCAACTCTTGCAATTTCTACCCCCTTTTCTTTATATATATATGTATATATGTATATAGTTTTATGAAACATGGATACATCTTATGTATATATATACAAGGACACATGATGCTTGAAATTGAGATGGACATTAACAAGTAGGAGTTGTCACCAATATAAAGAAAGGTATATGCTTCGCCACTCCATGCTATACACCCTGATTAGTCATATTCAATCTTGATTAACTCTAATTAAACATGATTAGGAATAATTAAATCACTCTTAATTAATCATGTTTATGCTTGCTTAATCACGTTTAGGCTTAATTAACCTTATTTAATCATGATTAGTCTTTCAAGTGTTCCTTACTAAGTGACTTATAAAAAAGAAGAGGTGTTCCTACCTAGGTGTCTCTACACAAGCACACAAGATACATGTTTTCAACATGGTAAATCAGAGAAATATAGACATCACAGGAATATGACACTTGATTTACTTGAGCATAGTGCCATGTAGCATATTTCATTTTTAAACACAATTCATCCAAAATGCAAAGCATATTATCAATTTAAGCAAGCTATAATACCCCAATTTCTTACTTAAATAAAAGCCATACAAAATGCGAGAATATCATGCATAATATGTTGAGTAACACCCAGGATACTATACTTCATATGTGATAGATGTTGTCAAAGCTTGAAAGATCTGTACCTTTCTCCTCTTACTTCTTGCAACACAAACTGATACTGGGTTGTGTATTCTTACAAACTCCATTCTGGTTTTCTATAGGCCTGATCAATTGGTACTTCTCATTTCAGCTACTTGGGTGCACGCGTGGGGAGAGAGGGGGGGGGAAGGAAGGGGGGGATGGAATTTAGTTGATTAGTCAATGTGAGGAGCAGCATGTGCAAGGAGAACACCAGGTAGTGATACTAGAGAATTATAATTGAAACTAATTAGTGACACTCAGAAGTCCACAATCTGTGTAGAATCCAAAATTGTTGGGGGGGGGGGGGGGGGGGGGGGGGTGCGGGCGGCGCAGCGTGGGGTCTTTGATACATGAATACCACCTAGTCATTTGACTCCAACATCCATTTCATTATAAATTCCAGCTCTTGCTGAAGAGACCATGAACACTACCAGCCATTAACGTATATATAGTTGAGTCCAACCTCCAAATTATTAGAAATTCCAATCTTTCCAATTAGGCCATCGGCTAGTGTGTGTATTGTTGGGGGGGGGGGGGGGGGGGGGGGGGGTGAGGGGGGGGGAGGGTGGGGAGAGAGTCTCCAACCTTATTGAACTTTTCAAGGGCAACCATGTACAAGCTCATAGGACTCAACATTCTTGTGAGGTTGTCAATGCCCAAGTTTTTTTTTCATTTTGTTGCAATGCTCCGTGAAGATCTAAATATGCTAGTCACGGGGAGCTTGATCTACACCATAAATCATGCTTGAACTTCAATGAGTCCCCATTTCTATTCACTCTTTGATCATGTGGAAAATTGAAATGGGTGTAACATTTTTGGTGAAAGCAACAAGGGTCTTTGGTAAAAGCAGTGTACTTTCAACAATAATATTCTCCATATGCGTTTATAGAAAGCTGTTGGGAATCATAATGCGTGTAGAAGATTTCATCTAAAGCCTGTTACCTCATTGTCAAATATCTATAGCTACTTGCCCAATCAAATCCTTCTTCAACGTTGCAATGGGAGTTTTCTTGACACCCGTCTTTCCTCATGTGACAAGCCTTTCCCAGTTTAGCACAGTAGAGATCTCTTTGTTGCTTTTAATGTGATTTGTCTTTGACCTTGCGCTTCTTGTATCTTAGAGTTTGTGTGAGTTGTGTCATTCAAGGTTTGAAGTCACTGTATTGGTCTTTGACTGGGGGAAGCTCTGAGACAAGTTGGTTGTGGCAATTTATCATGATATTGGACAATACACAAAAATACACTATGTACAAGCCAAAACACAACTAACAAAGACATGATTTTCTCAAGCCATGGATTTCGATGATTGAGAGACCATGGCATTGCTGGTGCGGTCGTTTGCAGGGTCTTTAGGTCATGGTTTATATTTTTGTGTCCTCTGCTTTGGTTATTGAGTTTAGGGGTTTATGGCTTTTTCCTTGAGAACCTTGTCTTCTCAGGGTCTTGTATGGTTTGGTTCTTCACTTTCTGTTTTGTGTGCTTTTGCTAGGCTAGTTTGCTTTTAGTTCAATCTTGGGATCAGATATGTATTCTCCTTCTTAAGTTTGTTAATTCGCTATTGTGCTTGTTTCTCTATGAAATGAAATGTTCTCCTTTTTTGGCCCAAAAAAAAAAAAAAGTCTAAAAGGGTCAAATACAGGTGTTGACAAGTTTAGTAGACTAAATTGTTAGATAGAATTTACATAACATAAGACGTATAGTACAATCAAAATACCCATTTAGTGCAAAAGTGATGTCCAAATTACCATCCGGCACAGTTAACATTGTCTGAAACTTAAATAACTTTTGGTTTGAAAAAGAAAGCATGAAATTGGAAAGATAAAAATTATATATAATTGTTTAATGTGCAGGGAATCTCATAGACCTTTTTTCCTTTTCTTTTTTGTTTCATTTGGTTGGTTGGTTGGTTGGTTTTTTTTTCTGGTTTTTTTTTTTTTTTTTTGGGGGGGGGGGGGGGTAACACTCCACCCTAGCCTTGAAAGAAAAAAAGCTTTTTCCGCTTTCTCCTTTTCTTCCCACCATTGAATGTCCAATTAGGTATGTTTGCTTTATTGTAACTTTGTTTAATTCATGTCCAAATTTCCCTTTTCAGGATGTCATCTCATTATACATTGAAGATTCTACTTGCATTATATGGAATGTGGCCATTTATGTTCTGGTTTGAATATGTTTGCAGGTGTGTGAGAATCACCCACAGGGTGTTGTTTTAGTAAAATTTAAGGATAGGAAGGATGCCCAAACCTGTGTTGAGTTGATGAATGGACGATGGTAATTGTTCTAATCCTTGAGAATTTTGTGACGCTTGTATTTTGTGTCTTTTTTATTTTTTGGCACATCAAAGGGCCAAAGCCCTAGGGGAGGGGGATGATGGTGAATCAAACCCATGACTTATGTCATGGTTGGGGGCGCCACTTACTACTTGGGCTAACCCTGCTCCTCAAAATGTTTGTATTCTTTATTTGGGAAAGAATTGTGTATCAATTAGGTTCAAAGATGCTGTAATCTGAAGCTATCCGGGCCACACAGAGACAACTAGTTGTAGCAGATTGGATTGTTATTGAGGTTTACCAAAAAAAAATAAAAAACAACATAATATAAGTCTAAATTTTGGGGGAAAAAATAAGGAAATAATTGAATAACCATTAATCCTTGCTGTTAACAAAAGAAAACGTATAATGTTTAGGATTTGACAACCGCGCTACTCCACAACAATATTTTATACTTTTCCTTGTCATAGAATGAAAGAGTCTAGGACTTATTTTCTTTATCTGGGGTCTCGTTAATGGAGTAGCTATCTATAGACCAAAGGCTGCAGATCTGCTTTTGTTTAGGGAGGATGCCTACTGACATGTAGCATCCAAAAGACTAGCGAGTTGCCCCACAACATGAGAGTGGGGTTGACTCAAGAATCAAGTCTGGATACCTGCTCAGTGCAACTGAGAAGTCGCATGTAACTCATTTTTCCTTTTGAAGTCTATAGCGTGGTGTCAACTGTTCCCCATCTGTCTCTTTTCGGTAGCTAAGTTAAGTTACTGCTAGTGTTGCCGCTCAATTTCTCAACCTCGGTATTGGGAGTGTGTTTTGTAAGGTGATTACTCTGGGAAGTTTTTAATCTGCTTTTCGTTAGGTAACATGAAGATTGATAGGTGCCACATGTACTAGATAAATACTGATACCATTGTCTGTGAATGTAGGAAACATCCTGTTGCAACACATAACATGATTTTCTAGCCATTGCTTAAAAGAATTGGAAGTGATTAGTGGACCATCTTTTACTGATGTTTGTTGCAAATATGTTGTGCCGGTTTCTTCTTTAATATTTGTTTACTATTTATTACACACAGTTCTATTCTTCCCCCCCCCCCCCCCCCCCCCCCCCCCCCCCCCCCCCCCCCCCCCCCCCCCCCCACCCCCCCCCCCCCCCCCCCCCCCCCCCCCCCCCCCCCCCCCTCTGCTTTTTCTGTTTGTAAAATGGATGCCATTTTAGGTTTGGTGGTAGGCAGATACATGCCAGTGAAGATACCGGATCTGTCAACCATGCTTTGGTCCGGGATTTAGGAGCTGATGCTGAACGATTAGAAAAGTTCGGAGCTGAACTTGAAGCCGATTGAGTTGAGAATTGAGGCTTCAATTTCAGAATATGTATGTATCATGATATGAATACACTTTGTATGAGTACAAGTGAAGACCTTGTAGATGACGAACTGTGAATTAACTCCTTTTTTCCCCCATGAACAGACTATTCCCAATTTTGAAATTTTCCCGTGTTTTTATTTCCCAGTTTCACGTCATATATCTATCTTAAGTATCCTTTTATTTAGCATGTACACACACACACACACACACACACACACACATATATATATCATAGAGTTGGCTTCAGTAGTTGGATTTAGAAGTTCGCTCTTTCCTCATCGGTTACGTGTTTAAACTTACTTGCGGTAATAGTTACGTGAACCAGATACTATAGAGATGCTGTTTAAACTCACTTGTACTTTGGTGGGGTTGCGATGACGACTTGCTCTTTCTAAGTTAGTAGCTATGGGTCAACTCAAATATTTTGCAATAGATGAAAATTTCTATGGTTACATAAAAAAGAGTTACTACACTGGTTTTTTTTTCACCTTTTTTAATTAGCGAAAACAAAATGTAATAACAAGTAAAGGTGGGGAGAGATCTATAAAAATATTATTTGCATTATAAAATTAATTAAGCATTCTTTTGGCATTTAAAATTTTTTATGAAATTTTAGTGCAAATTTCAGAATTAATACTTGTACAAACGTTCAGAAAATTTCAGAATTAATACTTCCACAAACTGAAGTTCAAAAAATTTTACAAAGTATAGAAGTCAAAGTTTAATACGTGCACATTAGTTTAATACATGCACAAATTGAAGTTTAAGAGTGACTGCACACTCTCTCATACGTTATTAGGAGTTGCAGAATTTCTTTTAAAATTTAATTCAGTACCCAAACTTTTTTTTTTAAATTACTCTATGCACATCATATTTTAGAAATTACATTGAACTCTGCAAATCTTTTTATAATTACATTAAGCTCTCTAAAACTTTTGAAAATTACAATATGTACCTAAATCTTTTTAGAATCATCTGTTATTCCCATAAGCTTTTGTAATTACAGATTTTTACTCATATCTTTTTGTAATTATAGAAAAGTCCCCGACATTAAAATAATGCCATTGGCTTTGTCTGTTATTCCAATAACAGCACTGTTCTTATTTCTGGCTCTGCAAACCAGAGACTTAGAAAAAACTTTGATATATCATAACTTCCTATCCGTGAATCCAAATCACGCAAACGATATATTGCTAGACAAGTAATTAAAGACTGAATACAATCACATAAGTTTTGTACAATGAAAGTCAATGTGCAGAGAGAATAAATTTAAAAAAGTTTCAAATTATATAACTATGAATGCAATTTTCTCTTTTAAGCCGTAAACTATTTGGACATGAAACTTTGAAGATTTAATCATGTATGTATGAACAATAACATACTACATCTTCGTACACCCATATAATGTTCTTTATGTAAAATAGTGTATATATATAATCTCATATACACTTGTAATTACAGAAAAATAATACAAACACAGTAACGAAAATAATAAATAATTGTCTTAAGATTTTTATCCACTGTGTGCTCTAATTTGTTATTGTATATAGATACATAGAATGTGAACTTAAACGAATTGTAAAAATACAAAAAACAAACTTTCAGAACGTAGAAAACTTGAATTATAAAATGATCAAGACTAATGTTTTACACTGTCCTTAAGATAAAATTTGCACCCACAATGGTGCTCATAGTTGAATGGACATCTGCCTCCTAGGATATAATAATTTACTAACACACAGCAGCAGGACTACGGTCTGTGTGTTTGGCGAACCATAACTATGATTGACTCTCTCAATGCAATAGAAAATACTCGAAAAGATGAATCAAAACTTAATAAATGAAATGCAAAAATGAACAGTATTTATAAACACATAAGTGTGTATTCGGAATAGTCAAGAACTACCAAACAACACCTTTAAAAGGTGCCTATTCAAAATAGTATGAATTAACAGCCATCCAAAAAGTCACTAGTCAAATGGTACTTTATTTGATTTAAATATTTAAATTTAAATTCAAATGAAAATAAATAATAAGATCGCGTTTGGTTATGTTGGACACTTTATAGTTAATTTTTCATCGATAGGAAACATGAGGTTAAGAACGAACGAATTCACTTCTTTTTTCTTTTTCTTTTCTTTAAATAGGTAACTTCGTTTTATTAGGGGAGGAGGGCAGGGGTAGTAGCTACTCTATCGATCAATTGTACTGGAAGTTTCACTACTTACCAAAATGAGAAAGTCGGCTTACATTGTTTGCAGTCTTTTTCTTGTATTAAAAAATTTCAATGATGCAAATTGGTTGGCCTCTTTCAAAAGGATTTAAAGAAATTTCTTTATTGGAGGACAATTTCAATATAAATGCCATTTCAAAGGTATAAGCGTGTCTGTGAGAGAGCAATTGCCTATTTTCTTACATACACTTTGACATAGTGTGAGATTCCAATTGATGGGTTCACGCGTTCATCGATCGTTAAAAACCAATACTGATTATTTTGGATGCAATTCTATTATGAGGAATAAACAAATTCATGAGATGGTAAAGGTAGAAAAAATCAATTAAGAAGATCTAGTCATGTATAACAAAGACAAATAACTTTATCAGTAAGAAAAAGTAACACATTCAGCATTTAGGATGATGCGGGAGACAAAATTGACATGGGTTAAGATTTGAGCTAGTAAAGAAAGAGGTGTTAGCTTATGGTTGAACTAAAATTATAGTTGCCCCGATTGCGTGAAATTGTTAAACAAGATTCACGATCTTTGGTTACTTCACAAAATCCACTTCATTTTTCTGAAAAATAGAATTTAAGATATAATCCTCTTCTTTCATGATCTTTGATTACTTCGTTGCGGGTCATCAAAATCTTTATCCTTAGTTCATAGATTTCTTGATCTTTGTCACGGTTCCTCTTCATATAGTGTGAAATATCCTGAACTTCTATTATCTGAATTAATGTAAATTTTTTTAAATTGTATATTATTTTAATGTGTCTTTGGGTCAAATGACCAATGGTAATGCATGTTGTAACATATGCTCCTAGCGTGAGACACATGAGATTAATTCTCATGTGTATCTTCTAACTACACACATCGACACTCACACACACACGCACACACTCACCTGCCGAGAAGAAGAAGAAGAAGAAGAAGAAGAAGAAGAAGAAGAAGAGGAAAAATAAGAAGAAGCTTGGAGAGCCTCAACCCAAGCTAAGAGAAGCCATTGATGAACTTGAACAAGCTTGAAGAAAGGTATGAACCCTAATCTCTTGTATATATAAATACATATTTGTTGTTGTGTTTGGAGACTCTTTTGAGTCCCATATGGTTAGGTTTTGAGGGCTTATAAGCATATGTTGATAGATTGGGAGTTGGGGTTAAAAACCTTCAAATTTGTACATGTTGGGTTTGAAATTTCAAACCCTAGATCCCTTTGATTGGCTTGTTTATTTTGCCCTATTTTGAGTTATTATGGTCTTCTTGGGTCAATCTTTGTACCCTAGAAGCATTTGAGGAGTTTGGGAAAAGTTTGATGAAGTTTGGTTTTGGTTTTAATGAGATTTGGGGATTTTTAGGTTTGAAATCTGGGTTTTCATTTTTCCAGATATAGGAGTTGACCTCTTGCCTCAGGGGTCGACACATCTATCCAGAGAGTTCCTAGATTCACTTCTTCAACTTAGGGGTCGACCCTTTTACTTCAGGGGTCGACACATCTATCCAGAGAGTTCTCAAATTCACTTATTCAACTCAAAGGTTGACCCTTTTATTTCAAGGGTTGACACATCCGTCCAAATTGCTTACAGTTTCACTGTTTCAACTCTGGAGTTGACCCTTTTGTCAAGAAAGTTCAAAGTTTCATTTTTTTCTCATAAAAGAGTCTACCCCTTAGCCCCATGAGTCGACTCTTTCTCACCAATCGTTCAAACCCTTTTACCCTTTGATTTTAACACTTCAACACCCCTCCTATACGAGTTTACTTCTCTTTTCTTCGAGTTATAGCATGGAGTCAATGTGGTTGATCATTTTATGTGTTCTATATGTAGGAACACCATTATTAAGCTCAACCCTCAAGATTAGAGGTGAGTAACGACATGCCATAAGTAAAACCCTATTACTTTCCAAATGTTTTAAGTTCAGTTAAATTTCATGTAATGTTTTCCATATAATTTCAATGCATTAATTTTTATGCTCAATGATAACTGTCATACTTTTAAATGTATGTAAGTTATACTTACATTATGAATCGAAACCCATGGACTAGAATGTTTACACGAAAGAGATGCAAGATTTTTAAATATACGGTGTTAACTCGAGGTCTTTCATGGTAGGACTCTAAACTAGCAATGATGGTCCTACGGCAAGGGACGTGAAATAATCTATCGCCATGATGGGAGACGTCTCTTGGCTTAAAGAGCCTATGTGTGACCTTTATGGTTACTATAACTGAGCCTAGCTTTTATGATTGGCTTAAAAAAGCCTACGTGTGACCTTTACGGTTGCTAATGAACTGTGCGTAGTTCTTAATGACTGAGCCTAGTGTTAGCACCCCATTTTGGCCACTCGGCGATCTTCGGCCCAACTGAAAGCACCTCCAAATCAACACAAGCATACTTAAGCCCAAACCGGCTTCCTAAATCCAATCTAATCTGTCAACCGCTTCACGGGCTTGCTGGGCCTACTAGAGGCAAAATGATTAAAATGCCCCTGTTGCACTAGTCAGTTCAATTCAGACCAACACGTCTTCCATAAGGCGATAAGTCTATTCAAATCCATTTGCCCCGTCATTCGAGAAATTTGATCCCTCATTGATGGTAAGACCATTCAATCTAGTATGACACGATCACCGAGAAAGTTTATCCCTCGGATCGGTAAAGCTCCTTTCACACTCATCTCTGAAAATTACCTTAGTCCTTGATATGAAAGAGCAATTTACTTCTGACGCTTGCTAGCCCACCAATGTAGAATGTTCGCTAATCCGACATGTTCTTTGAGAAAGCACAAACCCCTTAAGAACCAAAAAACCACCCAAGTTTGGCACGTTCTTTGAGAAAGTACAAACCCCTCAAGAACGGAAGATCGTCCTAGCCTGGCATGACCTTCGAGAAAGGTTATCCCTCAAGGTGGTAAGACCCTTTCAAGGCTGTCTGCCGAGAAAGTACTAATTCCTTGGATAGAAATCCAAACTAGATCTAGACCAGTCAATACCGACGCCTGCTAGCTCGTCCTAGTGGAAAATGACCATTTTGTCCCCAGCGGGTTTGACACGTTCCTCGAGAAAGTTCCAAGTCCTGGGAACTATAAGAACACCTTCCAGAGTTGTCCCTAGAAGGTCCGGCATGTCCAGTGCCATCCAGTTAACCTCAGTCCTTTCCCGGAGGTTCCTTGGTCAAAATGATCATTTTGCCCCTAGGCATCCAAATGCCCTAGGAAACCACACCGGCTCTAGGTATCAAACTGGCAACACCCTAGTCAATCCTGGTCAACCCAGTCAACCCTGGTCAATCTTGGTCAACCCTAGAACTCTCTGGATGAGGTGACCGCGATCCGGTCACTCTCTTCAACCATACCGGCTCTAGAAATCAAACCAAAAACCTTCAGGACACTTTTCAAAGTATTCCTTTCCATTTCCAGTTGGGCCCCGCCATCCAGCATCTTCGTTTTTCGAACCAGAACCTCCCTGCTCCATTTCGAGTGAAGCATGACCATTCTTTAGCCGTGCGCCACTAACCCTATAGAATTTGTTATGAATCGACCAACCTTATATCCAGCCTTTTCTCCAGCCATCTTTAAATGATCACGTGCCACTCTTAGTGGCGCACGGCCAAGCCTAAAGCATGCGCCACAAAAAGCGGCACACAACCCCCCTGTTTTTGCACTATAAATACAGGCTTTCCACCTCATTGTTTTGGGCCAAAAAAATTATTCAGAAACTCTCCCCCTCTATTCTAGACAGCTCTCGGAGCCCTCTCTCTCTCTCTCTCTCAAAGTCCTGCCGGCCGAGTCCGAGTCTTAACCTCCAAAGCCCTACCTTTCGAGCTCCATCGAACGTTAGCCCCGTTGCCTGGAAGCTCCTGAAGTCTTCCCGAGTCCAAGGCCCGAGCCTCCATCAAAGAAAGATGAAGCGAGACAAGGTAATCTCCATTTACTTTCCGTACTCCCCCATTCTCTTTTCTCCCTCCGAACCCACTTGGGTTTTTCTCTTTTTTAATCCCCTATCTTTAAATCGTCCTTTCTTACATGCTTGGAACAAGAGGACGCTAGGTCCATGTCGAGAGTGAACAAGAGGAGATTATCGATTGGGACTCTCTTCTTGGCCCTCACTTGCTTCACGGCATGGCCTTAGGGCCCTCTTACAATGTGGTGATACCTAGCCTTATATGTTTCGTGCCTTTATTATCATTGTCATACATTGCATTCTCGCCATGTCTTTACCCCTTAAAATCATTTTCAAAATAGTTTTCTTAAAACCACAATTCTAGGTGGATCCTAACCCTTTTATGGTTAGGGTTTTTCTATAAAAGTGTGACTTTTCAAACGGCTCCTGTTAGCCTACATTTGTTTCTTTTCAAAACTACGATCTCGGAATAATCCTAGTTTTTTCATGATTAGGGTTGTTTGAAAAAATGTGTGACATTTAGAAAGACTCGAAAGGTCTACATTTTTGGCCTTGTGCCTTTATTGTTTTTCAAGAGCCACAAACCTAAAGCGATTCTAGCCTTTCCATGGCTAGAATGGTTTTAGGCAAAGTGCGAAATTTTTTTGGATGCCTAAAATCCAAGTTAGGGTTTCGAACCCTAAAACATGTTTTCAAAAGACTCAGTTTTCAAACCATTTACAAAACTTGCATTTGTTAAGCCCTAGAAGTCCAATCCTAGGAAAATTCCGTTTTTGCCCACTCAAAAACTTTCATTTTTCAAGTCAAAATCATACCTTTTTCAAACCCTCAAAATCTTCAATTTTCAAATCAACCAAAACTTCCCTTTTCCAAACTTTCCTCTTTAAAATCATTTAAATCAAAACCTTCTATTTTAAATCCCTCAAATCGCTCCTTTTTCAAACCTTCCAAATTTAAAACCAAAATCAACTCCTCCCATTTTGGAAACAATCCAAACTTGCCTTTTTCAAAATCAAATCAAATCTTTTCAAATCAACTCAATATTTTCAAATCAAATTTAATCTTCCTGGAAAGGAAACATTTTCAAATCTAATCTTCCTAAAAAAGAAACATTTCTAAATCCAAATCTTCTTGAAAAGGAAACGTTTTTAAATCCAATCTTCTTGAAAAGGACACATTTCAAAAATCAAATCTTCCTGAAAAGGAAGCATTTTCAAATCAAATCTTCCTGAAAGGAAACATTTTCAAGTCAAATCTTCCTAAAAAGGAAATATTTTCAAAGTCAAACTTTCCTAAAAAGAAAAATTTTTAAAAATGGAAACTTTCTAGAAATAGAAATCCATTTCAAAATTTCAACCATTTAGGACTCTTGTCCAAACTACGGTTAACCTAATCCTCTTTAAGAAAGTACGTAGGCAACCCTTCATGAGGTGCCGTCGCAATCCTTTCCAAATCCTCAAATCCATAATCATTTTTCAAACTCAATTCCTTCTTTCAAAATCTTTTTCAAACTTTGTTTTTAAAAGTTTTTCTAAATGGATAGCATTAAACATAGGTAACAGGTGAGTCATAGTTAGGTGAGTAAAAGATGAATGGACATATAGGTACCGCAAGTGCGGGATAGGGTGATAGTCTTAGGACATCGTCCCTGCACATAACCAACCCTCGGACTTAAGAATTTATGTTTCAAAGACAAAAAATGGAGTCAATTTTTAAAAGGGCTTCCAACATTTTTAGGGTTGTCAAACATCCCTACCTTCTAAAACCCTCTCACGAGGACGTCTTTCAAAATACCTTTCCCAAAGCCTAAGTTTAACCATCGGGTTTTACTTGGTGTAGATGACCTAGCACATCTTTAAATATGTTAGGTGGCGACTCCAAAGACCTTTTCAAAAAGCCCTAATCAATTCCATTTCAAAAATTCAAACCTCGTCACATTTGTCCTTCTTGGAGGACGAGTTCTAATGAGAGAGCACCGTACTGATTCACCCCCCCGGGGGCAAGAGGTCTTGGCATCCAAAAACGGGGCGCGATAGCTTGGCGACTCCACTGGGGACAATTAGGGAGATAGGCCTATGTCATGTCCAGTCACCTATTATTCATCTTAAGTTCACCGGTTACCTTGTTTAGTTATATTCACTTTCTAAACTCTTTAAAATTTTAAATTTTTTAAAATGGTCTTTGTTTTGCAAAAAGTCAAACATTGCATTTATTACATGCTCTTGCATTATTCATACATTATACTTTATTTTTGCATTTGAGTTCCTCGAAAAGTACTAACTCTTTGCATTTCTTTTGTAGGTAGACCTTTGTTCACATTTTAATTTATGCTCATAAACTGTTATGTATGCTATGTATGACAAGATGAATGGGAGTTGTTGGGCTCTTTCCTCTAATTTTTAAAATCACACACACTTGCATGTGCATCTTCATGGAATATTAACCCTGGTTGCTACCTTCTAGTTAGAAGGGAAAATAGTACATTGACTATTGGTCGTAGGCAGATGTGTCACCTAACCAACGGTCTTTAGATAGTTCTCCTACTCGGATCACCAACCTATAATGGCACCACTCCGGGGAGTGGACCTAGATTTGAAGATTTGGGAGCTGAGCTTTTTAGGAAGCATTAGTAGCCCTCAACCTCATGTTCATATAGTGCCCATGCATAGCCAAACCTCTATTCGATTTAAGGCACGTATTTTTCAAAAACCAAGGAGGAAAGAGTGACCGCTTTTCAATTTCCCTACTCTTGTTGTTATTGTGCTTACATACATGAATGTTTTGTTATCAAATTCTTGTCATTCTTGCTATTAAACTGCTTATGCATATGTAATCATCCCAAGACAAGAGTGCCAAAGTAACTCAAGCCACTTGCACTCCATGCATATGATCAACTTCTAAGAGAATGGCCCACGAGCCAATCTCAAATCATAAGCCTACCCAATTCCTAAGGGTTCTAAACCCTAAGGGTCATGACATGCATCCGAGAATCATTTCATAAGAGGGGCCCCAATCTCTCTCGCTTATGGAGATAAGGTTGCCACAAGACAAGGGGTAATCTGGAGACAAGGTCATTTAATGACCTCCCAATATCAACAAGGCGAAACCGAAGGCTCGAAAAGTAGTTTAGGTAAATAGGTGGAAAGTCCCATGGAAAGTGTTCCCTTCCCCCAATCTATGTAATTTCAGCTTTCTATCTCAAAAGAAATAAAATTGCGCTTTCTATTTCCCTCGAATGAATGGTTGTGTAGAATGAATGAAATAGGCACGGGTATAGTATCTACATATAGGGGCAATCCCCTATCTCCAAAATGAGCCTTAGCCTCATACCTAATCCTAACAATATAGAAAATTTCAAAAAATATTATACTGAATGCCGATCTGTCTTTCCTTATAGGACAAATGAAGGTAGGAGAGGAACTTTTAGATAGCCTAGTCAGTAGTGGGGAAACTATTGATAGATCATCTTTGCTTCTAGAAGAAGCCCTTAGACTGCAAAGAATGTTACCACCAAACGGTAAAAAGTGGGACCTAAACACCAATTCAACTGCAAATCACCCTCATGGAATCTTTATTCCCAAGGGTACACCCTTTTCGGTAAGGGTCTGAGGACCTGAAAGCCAAAACTCGCACCTCATCACTATCTAATTCCAACAAACTAATCTAGACCTAACCCTTGAAGCCACCTCTCGTTCTCTATACTTTCGCATCATCTTTACCCCTCTACCAGAATTTGAGTCCATGGTTGTAATGACTGGGTTTACATCCCAAACTGGTGCCAGAAGAGTGGTGTGGCCTAACCAGCCATTTCTCTTACAAAGCATTCCGCCATTGCCCTTCATACTACCCATAATAACCACCCCAGCAACGGAGCCTGAACCAGTCCCTACCATTGCCGCTTCAAAGGTAGTTCTGGCTGTCATGACCCAAATGCCCATTGCAAGCCTTCACTGGGTCTCGTGGAACTACTCTCCAGCCATGCCTCAGAAAATCAAAGAACCAGTGTCTGAAATAAGTGGGATGACTAGATCTGGGCATTGTTATACCTTTACCGAGGTAGAAGGAAAAAGGAAAATTAAAGGCAAAGAAGGGGAAAGCTCAAACCCTCTCACCGAACAGGAAATCTCAGAGTTCACTAAAGCTTTGAAAAAGAATGATTACGACATCATGGAATAGCTCAAAAAAAACACCTGCTCACATCTCCATGTTAGGTCTGCTGCTTTGTTCTGAGACCCACCGAGATGCTTTGTTCAAGGTCCTAAAAGATGCTCATGTGCCAGAAAGCCTCACCCCTAACAATCTACATGACATGGTTAGCCTCATCATGGCACCCAACGTCATTACATTCTCCGATGATGAAATCCCGACCAATGGGACGGGACACACACATACTCTGCACATAACCTTGAAAACTGTAACATGATTATGTGCCTTTTAGTCAGTTTCGAGCCAATTCTGAGACTTTTTGGTCAAGACGACCATTTTGCCCCTAGGCATCCGAACGCCCCGGGGACCACACCGGCTCTGGGTGTCAGACCGGGAACCTCCCGAGAATGCTTCTTATAGTGTTCTCAACCTTTATTATCTTTTCGGATCATTCCGAGTCAGTTCCGGTAAACCCGGTGCAAAATGACTGTTTTGCCCCTGGTGGGCCGGTTGCCTTTTTTGACCACACCGGCTCTGGGTATCGAACCGGTAGCCTTTGGGAACATTCTAAATAATGTGTCTAAAATCTCAAGTCTTCTTTCGGGACATTTTGAGTTCGTCCCGACAACTTTCTGATATAGTTGACCGTTTTACCCCTAATGGCCCGGTCAACCCTTCCGACAATTCTTATCATCCTTTTTCAAGGCTAATACCTCCAGGATTCTATTCTAAGGGTTCCTGCTCTTTTTCGGCCTTTCGGTCCCTTCCCGGTCCCTTTAGTCCTTCTCGGGCTTTCCGGAGTCACTATTAGTGAAGCTAGGCTAAAAATTGCATGGTAGTCACTAGTACAGGTGCCCAAATCTTTCAAAGATACGTTGCTTGCCGACTTAATGAACTTTCCTAAGTTGCTGGCGCCACTACTAGTGGCGCCAAGCCAAAAAATGGCTTGGCGCCACTCCTAGTGGTGCCAAGAGGAAATTTGCCCTGGCGCCACTGTAACAAACGCAAGGTGATTCTGTTCTCTATAAATACAGAGCCTCCTCCAGCATGAAAAACGTCCACAAACTCAATCTAAAAACCCTACTTTTTGATATCAGAGCTCATAGCCTCTTTAAACCCTAGTCTTCTTGGGTTTTCCAAACGCTAGCCTCCTATACACTCACATACACTTCTATACACTCATACACTAGCCTCCAAAGTCTACTTTGAAGACTTGAAGTGCTGCAATCTGAAACTTTAAAGATTGAAAGCAAACTCTTGAAGACTGAAGTGAAGACCGAAGCAAGACAAGCAAAGCAAAGCGCGTAAAGCTAAGCAAAATAAAGAAGACACAAGGTAAGCTTTTTATTTACGTTTACGCATTCTTCCCCCACTCTTGTCTCTCCTAACCTACTTGGGTTTTCTTCTATTTTAATCCCACATATTCTTCCCCCCATTCTTGCATGCTTGAAACAAGGAAATTCCCAGTCCATGTGTAAGATTAGGCTATTGGAGAGTCACCGTGTCGAGGGCTTTCATTTAATCTAACCGGAGACCACGTGGGTTCGGCCCCCTTGATTATATGGTGAAGCCTTTAACCTTGTATGTTCACGACTCTCTTTGCATTGTGCATATCATGATCTTTCATTCTTCTAAAATTCATTTTCAAACTCATTTTCAAAAGCTTACATCAAAATATTCTTTTTCAAAACTTGTTTTCAAAATCACAATCCTAGGGTGCTCTCTTCAAAATTCCTTTCCTGAAAATACTCCCTAGTTTTCCTTCTTAGAAAACTCTCTTCCCTAAATCTCTTTCCTAAAAGCTCTTTCCAACAATCTCCTTCCAAAAATCTTTTCAAAAACTCTCTCTTTTCAAAATTCACTTTCTAGAAACTCCTCTCTAGGATTTCTTTCAAAAAACTCTCTCTTTTCAAAATTCACTTTCTAGAAACACTCCTCTCTCTAGAATTTCCTTCCAAAAATCTCCCTTTCTAAAAACTCACTTTCCAAAAACTCTTCCCTTAGAGTCCAAGTTAAACCCTAGAACCCATAATTAGGAAACCCTAATTTTCCTTCCCAAAAGCATGATTTCCAATCCCATACTTTGGCCTCAAAACCTAGGTTTCCAAAACCTCTTATTTTCTACATCAAAACTATATATATTTCTAAAATCTCTTTTTTACGTCAAAACTATGGTCTTCCCAAAACTAGAATTTCCAAAACTCCATCTTTCCAAATCTATGCCAAATCCAATTTCTCATTTAGGAAGCCAAATCCAATTTTCTCTTTAGGAAACTAGGCTATATCCTCCGTTCTTGGAAACAAAATCAAAACATCTCTTTTTAGAAACAAAATCTAATCCCTTGTTTTAGAAAATAGGAATCTCAATCTCTCCAAACCCAAATCTTTCCTCATTCAACTCATTCCTAATCTAGTACTTTCCTAAACTTTAAGTTTCCTAAACTTAAACTTTTAAATTTTTCCTTAAACTTTAAGCTTTCAAACCTTTCTTAATTCCATCCCTTTCTAAATCTTAACTTTCTAAATCTAAGTTTTCAAACTCTTCTTAAACTCAAAACCTTTCCTAATTTCAAGAATTTCTAAAACTCAAACTTTGAATCTTTCTAAAATTCTAAACTTCCGTAAACTTTCAATCTTTCCAAATCTAAAACTTTCTAAATTCGAAACTTTCTAAATTCTAAACTTTCCAACTTTCAAAACTTCCCTATTTCAAAACATTCTAAATTCAAAACTTTCCAATTTCAAAACTTTCTTCAAACGAAATCTTTTTAATTTCAAAACTTTCTTAAAACGAAATGTTTCCTATTTCAAAACTTTCTTAATCTAACACTTTCCTAAATTGAAACTTTCCTAAAACGAAACTTTCCAAAAGTGACACTTTCCTATTTTGAAACTTTCCTAAATCGGACCTTTCCTAATTTGAACCTTTCTTAAATCCAATCTTTCTTCGATCTTCCAAGTCCAACATTTGAGTCAAGTCTTTCTAAATCCCGAGTCCTTTCTAAATCCTATCTTCCTAGGTCTAGGGTCTCTATTCTTCCATTTCAAATTCTAATCTTCTATTCTAAATTCAAATCAAATCCAAATTCCAATCAAAATATATTTCTTCCAATCATACCTTTTATTTTCTATTGGACTCTTGTCCGAACTATGACTAAACTGATTCCTCAAAAAGAATACGTAGGCAACCCTCATGGGTGCGGTCACAACCTTTTTCAAATCTCAAATTCCACAATCTCTTTCAAGCTTCTATTTCCACAAATCTCCAATTCTACAATCTTCTTCAAGTTTTCAATTCTATAATCTATTTTTCTAATTCCAAAATCTATTTCTAAATCTTTATTTCCAGTTTCTAAAACTTTCGAAAATCAAATCTAGCTTTTCAAATTTCTTTTTAAATCAAATCAATTTCTTCCCAAATCAATTTTCCAACTCCCTTTTTCTATTGCATTTACATATCATGCATCATAATAGTTTTTAAACATTATTTTTCTAAAGTGGATAGGATTGAAGATTTGTTAGTTAAAGACTCTCATAGGTGAATTTAGGGTAAATAGACATGTAGGTATCGCAAGGGCGGGATAGGGTGATGACTTAGTGCCTCTTCCCTACACGTAACCAACCTCCGAACCTAGAATCACTGTTTTCAAATGCCAAAATGGAGTTTATTTTTCTAAAAAGGGCTTAACTATTTTCCAAAGGTTGCCAAAACAACCTATTTTCTTAACAACCTTCTATTGAGGAGATATTTTCAAAATCGTTTTCAAAAGCCCTAAGTGTAGCCTTCGGATTGTGCTTAGTTTTTAGGTGACCTAACTCACCCTAATCAAGTTAGGTGGCGACTCCAAATATTTTTCAAGAGCCCTTTATTCAAATCAATTTTCAATTTAAACCTAGTCGCACTCATTCTTCTAGGAGGGTGAGTTCTAATGAGAGAGCACAATATTTTTTCCACTTGTATGTGTATTCTTCGAGTGCGAAAAATCTGGGCGCGACAGCTGGCGACTCCACTATGGACACTTAAAGGGTTAGGCCGTAGTCATGTCTTTTTACCCTTCACCCATGTAGAGTCTTCAATTAACTTGTTCAATCCTATTCACTTTAAATGTTCAAAACCAAAATTTTCAAATTGTTTAAAAAAAAAATGCATTTATTCATATTATCTTGTATTATGTTTGCCATCCACATACTAACTCTTGCATCTTTGTTTTGTAGGTGCGCTTTTTGTTTAAATTTTAACTGCCATGCATGAATGTGATGAACAAGATGAAAGGGAGTTGTTGGCCTCTTTCCTTCATTTTTAAAAATCACACACACACTGCATGTGCACGTGCATTCTGCATACTTTTATTTTACCTTGATATGACCTTCCTAGTTAGAAAGGGGGAACGGTATATTAGTTGTGAGCATGATGCTGTGTCAGTTTCTTCGACTACGGCCTTTTGATGATTCCCCCGCTCGGATCACCAACCAATCATGGCACCACCTTGGGGAGTGGGCCTAAGTTTGAAAATCCGGGGACTGAGCCTTTTTAGAACATATTAGTCAACCCTCAATCTCATGCTCATATAGACACCATGCATAGCCGAATCTCTGCCGGATTTAAGACACGTGCACCGTTTTCCAAAACCATAAAAGAAAAGGCGACTGCTCTTATTTTCATTTATACCTGTCTATTCCTGTTTTTATAATGACTGTATCCCTACTGTTATAATGACTGTCTAACTGCTCATACATGCATATGAACTTCAACTGTATTCTCTTTCCTTATACTCTATGCATCCATTTTCATGCATTCCATATTCCATGTCAAGACAAGAGTTCCAAGTAACTCAAGTCACTGTATTCTCATATATATGATCAACCCAAAAAGAGTGACACCTAGTTCACTCTCCCTTGCATTAAGCCTACTCAAACCCTAAGGGTTCCCATTAACCCTAAGGACTCGTGACATGTACATCAATTCATTCCATAAGCGAGGCCCCGATCCCTCTATGCTCACGGAGATAGGATTGTCAAGAAGACAAGGGGCAATCGATCAACAAGGTCTCTCAGCGACCTCCTCGACATCAAATCCAACGAAGGCAAATCCAAAGATTCAAGAGTAGTTTAGGGTTTTCTTTGTAAAGTTAGATAGGTGGAACCCCCAAAGGAACATTTTCCCTCTCCCCCTGTTTAAATGTAGTTCAATTCTTTTGTATATTAAACCCGAAGTTAAATGTATTTCTTTATTTTTCGCGAATGAGTGAGTAAATAAATGTATGAACGGAGGAAAGGTTCCCATTTGATGGTGAGGTATCTGCATACAGGGGTAAATTCCCTATCTCCAAAAGTGAGCCAATAGACCATGTGTAGTTTCCCTCTTAAAGAGGGGCACCCTAGAGCATGCATTGCATAAAGACTTGTCAAGATAAAACATTGACTCTTTTTCTTTGTTGGTTTCAGGTACCTCTCCTCGTCCTTGCCCCCCCTTCCCCCGGCGCATCTTACAAGCCAAAAGCTAAGAAACGCTCATGGAATTACTTACTCTTGATACCTTAACTCTACTACTAGCAGAGGCAAGAGGAGTCAGACATAGGATGACCAAAATGGAAGACATACTATCTTCACTTTTTTCGCATGCAACCCATGAGCAAGCAGAGTCCTCGCAGGCCCAAACCCATGATGGATGAAAAAGGATGAAGAAGGAAGGCCAAGACTATGCCTCGACCATTGCTTACCAACAACCTCCCCAGGCCGAGGGCCTTGCTCGGATGCCTTCCAAGCCAACTTCTAACCAAACCCATGGATTATATAATCTCTTCTACGGATACCATCCCAACCTATTTGGCCCTGTCACCGAAAATTATCCCATTTTGAAAAATAAAACCCAAAGCCCTTTCAATTCCCGAATCATCAACCCGGTTGTGACCTCACCAAAGCTCGGTTCCCAATCATCAAAAACATCTACAACACCTCCTCGGCCTAGGCGAACAAGTGGGAAAAAGCAGACATTTAGTAAACTCGCGTGCTCACAGACCACGGCCTATTTTGGTCTCTTAGCGGCCGGATATTTGAAGCCTATACCTGCCCAACCCCGGCCCAATCCTCTACCTCATTACTTTGAATCTACAACGAACTGTAAATATCATTTGGGCAGCCAAGGACATGACACTGAAGATTGTTTGACCCTCAAGCATAAGATTCAAGACCTGATAGATAACAAGATTATTGGCTTACGACCAGCAAAATCCTTATTCGAACGGCACTACGAACCCTCCGCTAGACCACACCATCAACGTCATTACAGAGTTTGGTAACAACAAGGTTTGTTTTGCTGCATGCCAAGAGATATATTACAAGGATGGGGAGGAAATGGAATGCGAAGATACGGAGCAATGTCATGCTTGGTTACGGTATAACCCCAATAAAATGCCGATCCCCAAAGACGAGCTCGCATATGAATCTGTGAAGAAAATTGACCACGAGCTGTCCAAACTCAATGATAAGAATCCCCCATTATGTACACCTGATGAACACCGAGCCACGGCTGGACGCCAGAGCAGAAAACCCCGGGCTTGACCTATCAGGCTAGAAGAAGACGAGTCGCCCGACTGGTTTGTCAGAAAAGCTATAGAGCAAACAAATGATGGCAGGATGGTCAAGAAAGCTGTCGATTACATCATCACCACCAACTCACTTAGAACTCCGGGAGAAGCATCTACCTGCCCTACCTTGGCTGAAGATCTCAACCATAGATGGAACGCTGATATGAGCATTATCCCAAAGCCCTATTAAAGAATCCAGGAATCCTATCAAAAGTGTACAAGAGAGGGGTGTTTTCACCCACTTTCTTTCTATCCCTTTTACTTCCTGTCTTTAAATCGATGTTTACATTTTCTTATTGCTCAAGAACTCTATGCTTTCCATAAAAAATGATAATATTAATTAAATGATAGTCCTCTTATTCACTGCTGCTATCTTATATGTCTCTCGTGAATGGTAATTACTTTCTACGCAAGGGGCATGGTTTATCTTAGGGGTCAGTTTGACTTGAAGGGATGATAGCATGAGTTAACCACTCACCAAATGATTGGCTTCCCAAAGAAAGAGAGGATAAGGATGAGTGAGGGAACTACCTAACGGCAACACTTGCAAGACTTCGAAGCTAAGCGATGCGTGGCCAAGCTATCAAAATGAAGAGGAGCCATCTTTCATTTTTCCGTATAAAAAAAAATGTGTTTATATTCCCTTTGTTTAACTCCTAGTGCCTCGCGGAAAGCGAAAATTTTCTTTGTCAACCCCGATCCAAGACTGTCCTTCCCACATTGGGGCAGACAATATTTGAGAACTCCAGGAATGGTATCCGCCCCCACTGAGCTAAGGCAGCATTGAAGCCTCTATAAATCAAGCAATCTAGTTCAAAGTGAAGAGAGGCCCTTATTTTATTTTTCATACAGTCAAAAGCAACCCCTTGCCAAACCCATTGAGCCATCTCTCCTTTTTTTAAAGAAAACCCCAACCTAGGGATCACAGCCCACATTGGGTTAGATTGAACTGCCAAGGAAAAGGTCTAAGGAAAAAGGGTTGAAGAATTACTCATTCCACAAAAAGAAAAAAGATAAAAAGGGCAAAGCAAAGGAAAAGAGTTACCACGGGGCAAGAGGCCGAAAAAAAGAAAAAGAAAAAAGCCTGAAGAAAACCATGATTGAGTCATCTGCAAAAGCATAATAAGAAGATTGAAAAAGAAGAGAGTCATGTTTATCTTAAGAAACATATAGAAAGGGGAAAAGAAAAGAGTCATTTTCACCCTGAGAAGTGTATTTTAAAGGTGATCCTAGGTTACAAAGAAACCCAGTAGAAACAATAAGTTCGAGCCTTTATCCTTTCTTGCAAAACCCCAAAACCATGGCCTACATTACAACCCTAATAAAGTCCACTCTGATTGAAAACAGATTGCTTGATTTAAATGAGCTAGATATGTTGCCGAAGCTAAGGAGGGATGCTAGCCCTACTGACAAAAAAGTTAAGGATGGTACGGATCTAAACCCTGTTGAAAACAACATTGAATTTGAGCCTACATATCCCATTGTTTCAAAAACCCCATAACCTAGCATACATTACGGTCCTAAACAAAGTCTCATCAGATTGAAAGGATTGGCCGCTTATCGCTCTGTTGAAGATCGGGAAAGCTGTTGCTAAAACCCTGAGAGTCGAGAGTTTCAGCCCAACAATGATATATAATAACCCTGAGGCAGAGAGTCGGAGGTGATCATAAGGTTGAGAAAGGTACAAAGTGCTATCATCCAATCAAGGTAAGGTTGAGTCAGAGGAGAGGCTAGACCCCCGAAAAGAAAGGAGTTACCATTCTAAAGATATCGAGTTCAACAACACCCCTTGTCATTCTGCTAGTTATTGTATTTCTAATATGTGCATATATAATATAAAAAAATAGATAAAAAAAAATCTCATGAGCTTCGCATATGACATAACTCCATGTAAAAACAGAAGTCACCAACATCAACTCATGTAATAGATGCATAACATCATCATTTATCACATGCATCTAATTATATGCCTAGCTATAAAGATCATAAATGTATCTGTCTATCCATGAATCTAAATACCTTAAATATCTATTTTTGTACAAAACTTACAAAATAAAACTGTCTAATATAAATACATCTCAGGAATAGGGGCAAGGCAATATTAGAATCTCCACAAAGGGCATCTATCAAAGGTTAAAGTCAATATCATCTGGATCGAAATCCCCGAAACCCGGCATCGGAGGAGGTGGATAGCTACTCGAAGCACTAGCATCCTGCAGAGAAGATAGAACCGAAATCAGCCATATGAAATAAGAACTAAGCAATAGCAAAGCAAAAAGAAGGGGAGAAAAGACGACATACCCCGCCACCTCCTATCTGAGCTATCCGAGCTGTCAAGGAAGCCACCTCTGCCTGATACTGATCTCGCTTTGTCTGGTATCGATCCCTTTGATCCCTCACAGTAGTAAACTCAGCCTGGGGCACGTATCCTTCGACTCGGCGCCACAAGTCAACAACCTCCTGGCCCACAGCGTACCCACCGACTACTAACTCAAATCGGGTGAAGGCACCGACAGAATGAGCCCCAAAGTGCGCAACATAATTTGTATCCGGAGGAAGCAAGAACTCGGCACCCGGTTGTTGCTCCTGATAGGAGATAGGCACTCCCGCCACCAAGGCCCCAAACATATACTCTGGTGGAGCTCCTGCTGACCGGAAATCCTCATGAAACTACTGCCAGTGTTGGTCTCCGAGATAGGACTCCCAAGTATCATCACTGAGAAAAACAACCCTCAACAAGGACAATGGGACCAAGTACCATACAGTCTCATAATGAACTGATCCAATGACGGCCCGCCAAGTCACATCTCTCGCCTCAATCAACTCTAGGTTCGCCCGTAGCGTCACAAAGTCAGTAATCTCTGATTGTTGGGCCACCTGGTCACGAGCCCACCTCAAAGCTCGTGGATAAAGGTCGTCCTCGACAACTGTAGGGCGACGCACATGCAGGTACTCATAGCTCCACCAAACAAGAAAGGGCTAGGAACTAGTTATGCTGGCCTAACAGGAAGAAGTCCGGACCCGCATCGATCGAAGGAAGTAGCCAAAGGAGAAGGACCCCCAATCCAGCTCCGATAAAGTCTCAAGATCGGCTACTATGCTCACCAAATGAAAAGGCACAAGCGACTTGTTGTTGTTGTAGAAGCAGCTAAAGATGATGTACAAAACAAGTTGCCATCTCATAATATCCCGCCGGGCAGGCGATGGCTCAGCAGCAAAGGTACGATCATCCTGGCTGAGCCAAGAGACTGGGAAGGTAGAATACTCTAGAGGAGGCAAGTCCAGCAAAATGCATGCCTCGTCTCCACTGACTGACTGTAGAATGATCTGCGGGCCATCGGAGGAAAGCCCTGTAATGATCGCCCAATCCAAGGGAGTGAGACCTAACTCGAAGCTGACAAAATGGAAGGTCCCGGTCTCTCCAAACCACCGCTCAACCAACGCCAGTACCAAATGCCGATTCAGGTGGTTAGCCTGTAATCCCATGAAGGCTCCAAATCCGATCGCAGCCAAGAAGGCACAATATGATGGAGCAACCCACTGCATGGTCATGAAAACCTGATGAACAGCCCCTCTAAAAGCTGTGTACCCGAGGAGGGGGCAAATGCTCTCTGGAATATATGCTGGGGTGATAAGCAAGGTCCCCGAGCGGTGGGATGTCCGGTACCTCCAGGTCTCCCAAGTCAGCATCCGTCTGCCTATGTCTAGAGGAGGCTCTCCCATAACCGGTCACCTGATCCCCAAGGCTCGGTACCTCCTGCGCAGCACCAATCTCCTCTGCAAAGGCCTGCTTAACCAGAGGAAAGGGGTCGACAGGTGGTCTACTCTCTTGTCGGCTCTGACTGGAAGAGGCCCGTTCGGTAGATCGTTGGCTACCTTTGGATCGACTGGAACCACCGGTGGAATTTGTCCGAGCCGCCTTCCCCGAGCGACGTTTCCTCTCAGAACCATCATCACCAGCATCTACCATCTTAAAAAAGTAAGCCAAGGTAAGAGGGGTTAATATATCATACATGCAGTTAAAATAATAATAAAATAAAATAAACAACTAACACAAAAAAATAAATAAAAAAGATTTCAAATGATAAGTCATAACTAAATTTCTATACATTTTGATTTTCCAACTTTAATTCAAATCTCAAGGGTTTTCTGTCTTTTTCTTTCAAAAAGATTTTATTTCTAAACCTTTTCCAACTCTTTCCCTAATTTCTAGAAATTCGACAGAGTTTCATTTAAAAATGGTCCCTACAACACCTATGACATCAACACAAAACACAAATCGTGCACTTCACAACGTTACAATCACATAACATTAGCACCCCCGCACACTTCTAATTTTTTTTTTTAATTTTCAAAACACATGTTTTATTTTTTCAATAAATCAATGATTTTTAAAGTTATCCTAAAATTTTTCAAAATCATTTCAAATGTTTTCTAAAAATATTCCTACATTTTTCAAAATTTTAAACTCTAACAATTTCATCAATTTCTTGAGTTTTTCCATTTTCCTAAATTTCTAAGTATTTTCCTATTTTTCAAAAAATAAAAAATTCACCAAGTTTTCAAAAAATCACGAAACTTCACACGGTTGTTAAACACATTTTTCTAAGGCATATGGCATAAAAATCTAGCCAGAAAACCCAATGCCCAAGCTTGTAGGAACAAACCCCCAATTCCTGCAGAAAACTCTCTTCACATAATCACATGAAATCACTCAAATTCAACCAAACAAGCACTAAAATGTGAAAATAACATCACCTTAATGTTCAAAACATATCAAAACATCAATTTCTACTATTCACATGGTTCAAACGAAATTCTACACATCAAAATCAACAGAAATTCGAAAACTCACTTTTTGGAGTTCTCTAGTGAAATCTTCTCTTTCGGTGACTTTTCCGGCGACGTGGTCTCCTTCCGACAATCACCCATAGTCTCCAAGAAGTGCTCCTTCAAGGTTCAAGTCGGACAAAGTTTTATGGAGAAAGTTTCTTCGGAACGGTAAGTCTCTTTAAACCTGTCGACCAGGACGAGACCCCAAGTCCCCTAGATGGTAGAACGGTCCACCTTTGGCGCCTACTAGCCGGCCAGTGCAGAAATGTCTATTTCGGCATGCCTTCCGAGAAAGTTGACTTCTCAGGCGCTAAGTCCCTTTAGCAGCTTCTCGAGATCAGGCAGTCTCAAGAATGATCGCAAACCATCAGAGTAGCGAAAATACTCGTAAATATCACAACCATCAGAGTAGTGGAAATACTTACAAGCAGGTTGATATAAGGAATTTCCAACAAACCCCTGTGTCACGAGACCGCTGTTAGAGTGGCGGAAACCCATGTTGGCAACACCAGGAGCTAAGGGCTGTCACATGAGCTCTAGACTTCTCGGGGACCCATTCTGGGTGTCCTAGGGAGGCTTAAGGCCTCTGTGCATGCACCAAACCCTCCTGGAAAGGCAAACAAGCCAGAAAAGCTTTAGCAAACCCTAACTTCAGCCACTGGCAAGCTTTGCCAATGGGACCACTTGGGGACGACTCATCTTTGGGCAAGGAACAAAACTTAAGAAGGAACCATTGCCAAAATACCACGGGAAGTCGGTTGAAAATGCAATTGCAGGTCGACAACCCTAGGGTTTCACCATGCAGCCGACATTTTTGGCTATGCAGGCCACCTCCGACCATATTCGACCAAGCTCTGACCATGAGTGTGTGACCTAGGTCCTTACCCATCTCTGGGTCGCACATGCATGGCTAGGAGGTACGAGGAATGGCCGAAAAACGAGTTGGTAACCCCGCCAGTAGCGATGGAGGAAGAAGAAGGCTGAGCCATCCACCCCCACGCACGACTAGCGACGCGTACGAGCTCGTGGAACCTTCGGTGACCACCAAATTTTTATGGTAGATTCCCTACTACTGCAATAGGTTACGTTGGAAATTTCAGACCAATCTGGTACTTCTGTGAATTTCCATGAATTATTTACTATAGCATGGATGGAAATTCACATAAAATAATTTATAAATAGAAAAATTCTGGATATTTATTGGGGCATCCCTAAAAATTTAGAGAACCCAAAAATAGGAGAGTGGCCTTAATAGCTACCCCGAATGGAAACTTCCAAAATATCTCTATTTTGAGCCACAAGGCAATTTTGTTCCTAACTTGGCGATGAGTACCAACCCAAGGGGAGAGGCCCGAACTTTCCATCATGTCTAACTTGAGTGTTCACTGATCAACTTACCCCCTCCCCACCTAACCATGTTTTATGGGAATTCTTTTTGGTAATAAAAGATAACAAAGAGACTAAGGCAGAATATTCTCTTCTTCCACAGAAATACGTGAGTTAGGAACAACCTTGATCCAGACAGATCCTAAGGGTAGGAACCTATGTATTTCCTTCGGACACATACTCATTTTACTTTTATTTAATGATCTGTAAATTACTATGTTTTATGCTTCCTCACTAATTATCTTGTTGATTATGATGTCTTCCTATAAATGATTTCAAAATGTATATTACTTGCATGATTGCTTCACTGGAGAGGAATAAGGGTGGAACAATTGGAAAAGAAAAGACCCCAGGTTTATATCATGGGTGTACCTGACTGGCTTGATATTTGGGGCTATCATGGGTCGATATCACTGGCTTGATATCGGGCTAGAAGATCATGGATGGGCCCTGCTGGACTTGATGACAGAGGATGAATCATAGGCGGGCCCCATTGGCTTGAATTGGCCCAGGTAGGACATACCTGCATGGATCCTGGTGTTGATGAAAAAAAAAAAGAATTACAAGGGACATATGCATGCCATGACATTTTCTTACTGCATCATCTTTCATCCTGTACCTTATCGAAATCATGGTTTTCCTATTGGGCTTCGCAGCTCATTCCTATTTTATAGGACATTTTTAGGAACTGAGACATCCAACAGATTTCCAAGGGAGTGAGCATGCAAGAACAAACCCCCTTGCTATCCTATTACTTTAAGGCTTTTTGAGTTAGTTAGTTTTATTCTGGACTGTACTATTATGAGACATTCACTGACTTCACTGCCTTAATGTAATATTTCTGGACCATGTAAGTTATGATTATGTTTACGTTGTTGTGTTAGACTTTTAAACCCTATCACCTAGCGGTACACCCAACCTTAAATCATTCACTGTCACGACCTAGTGAGGGCGACTTCGAGTCGTGAGAACTCCAAAAACTCTATTTTTCGAAATACAGAGCTTAAAGTCTCTCTAAACCCTAGCCCTCTTTAGTCTCTTCAAACCCTAGCCTCCATATGCTAATACCCTAACATCTATATACTCCATACACTCAAACACAAACCTCCAAAGCCTCTATTGAAGACTCAAGGTGCTGCAACTTCAACATTCTCAAAGTCCAAGTAAGGCAAAGCAAACAAAGCAAGTAAAGCAAGAAGAAGATAAGGTAGGCTTTCAATTTACTTTTATGTAATCCTCCCTCTCTCTTCTTCCTCCTAACCCATTTGGATTTTCTTCTATTTTAATCCCCTATCTTCTACCTCCCTTTCTTGCATGCTTGAAACAAGGGACTTCCTGATTCATGCCTAGGAAGAATGGTTGAAGGTCACCGTATCGGGGGTGTAAGCACCCCATTTTTGACCGCTCGGCAGTCTACACTCTGTCCAGACTTGTTTTCAAGTCATTTTAGACATATTCCAATCGAAACCAATTCTCTAGGTCCAAATTCCGTCTTTCCATCGCTTTGCGGGCCTGTTAGGCCCAAATAGAGGCAAAATGACCAAAATACCCTTAGGGGCATTGTCCTTTCTGATTTCAATTCCAATCCTTCTCTCGAGACACTTTATTCCTCGAGACGGTCCGAGTAGCAAAACCACTCACAAAACCATTAGAGTGGCGGAAACACTCACAAAACCGTTAGAGTAGCGGAAATACTCATAAAACCGTTAGAATGGCGGAAACACTAAAAAACCAGGCACGTCTCTTCGGAGACGGTAAGACCGCTTTCCAATCCCTCTCTCGAGACAGTTTATTCCTCGAGACGGTTCCAATCCAGGCACGTCTCTTCGGAGACGGTAAGACCCCTTTCCAATCCCTCTCTCGAGACAGTTTATTCCTCGAGACGGTCCGAGTAGCAAAACTACTCACAAAACCGTTAGAGTAGCGGAAATACTCACAGAACCGTTAGAGTAGCGGAAGTACCCACAGAACTGTTAGAGTAGCGGAAATACTCATAAAGCCATTAGAGTAGCGGAAATACTCACAAATCATCAACCCCGTCCGAGTAGCGAAAATACTCTCAAATCATCAACCCCGTCCGAGTAGCGAAAATACTCAACCCCGTCCGAGTAGCGAAAATACTCAACCTCGTCCGAGTAGCGGAAATACTCAACCCCATCCGAGTAGCAGAAATACTCAACCCCGTCCGAGTAGCAGAAATGCTCACACCGTTAGAGTGGCGGAAACACTCAAAACCTAGGTCAACACCAGTGGCTGTTAGCCCACTTCGGTGGAAAAGGACCAAATTACCCTTAGGACCTTTTTCGAGACTTTCTGGTCAAGATGACCATTTTGCCCCTAGGCATCCGGATGCCCCGGGAACCACACCGACTGTGGGTATCAAACCGGTAACCCTCCGAGATTGCTTTTTATAGTGCTCTCAACCTTCCCTTCTCTTTCGGGATCATTCCGAGTCAGTTCCGGCCAACCCGGTACAAAATGACCGTTTTGCCCTTGGAGGGCCGGTCTCCTTCTTCGACCATACCGGCTTTGAGTATCAAACCAGTAATGACCCGAGAATACTTTTTATAGTATTCTCAACCTTCCTTTACCTTTCCGGATCATTCCGAGTCAGTTCCGGCCAACCCGATACAAAATGACCGTTTTGCCCCTAGAGGGCCGGTCTCCTTCTTCAACCACACCGGCTCTGGGTATCAAACCGGTAATGTCCCGAGAACACTTTTTATAGTATTCTCAACCTTCCTTTACCTTTCCGAATCATTCTGAATCAGTTTCGGCAAACCCGGTACAAAATGACCATTTTACCCCTGGTGGGCCGGTTTTCTTTTCCGACCACGCCGGCTCTGGGTATCAAACCGGAAACCTCTGGGAACATTCTAAATAATGTTTCCAGAACCCAAGTCTTCTTCCGGGATAGTTTGAGTCTGTCCCCGCAGTTTTCCGGTCCGGTTGACCGTTTTGCCCCTAAAGGCTCGGTCAATCTTTCCGACACATCTTATCCTCACTTTTCAAGTCAAATACCTCCAGGACACTATTTTAAGTGTCCTTGCTCTCTTCCAGCCTTCCGGGTCATCCCCGGCTCCTTCAAATCATTCCCGGACTTTTCGGAGTCACTCCTAGTGAAGTCAGGCTAAAGTTTACATGGTAGTCACTAGTACAGGCGCCCAAATCTAGTCAAAGATACGTTGCTTGCCGACCTTAAATCTTTCCTAATTGGCTGGCCCCACTAGTAGTGGCGCCAAGCCAAAAAATGGCCTGGCGCCACTCCTAGTGGCGCTAGTGTAAATTTGGCCCTGGCGCCACTACAATAGAGATCAGGCTTGTCCAACTTCTATAAATACAGAGCCTCGTTCAACGTGAAAGGGGTCTGCAAAATTAACCTAAAAATCCTATATTTCGATACACAGAGCTCGAGCACCTCCAAAACCCTAGCCTCCTTAGGTTTTTCCCAAACCCTAGCCACTATACACAAACCCTAGCCTCCTATACACTCATACACTCCCCCATACACTCATACACTAGCCTTCAACCACCCTTCGAACACTTGAAGAGCTGCCATCCAAAACTTGAAGACAACCCTTGAAGACTGAAGAAGAAGATCAAGACGAAGACCGAAGACCGAAGACAAGCAAGGCGCGCAAATTAAAGAAGATACAAGGTAGGCTCCCTATTTAATTTTCTGCACTTCCCCCCTCTCTCTTCTCTCTCCAACCCACTTGGGTTCTCTCTATTTTAATCCCCCATCTCTTTCTCCCCCTTTCTTTGCATGCTTGAAACAAGGGGATTCCCGGTCTATGTGTAGGATTGGACTATTGGAGAGTCACCGTGTCGGGGGCTTTCTTCTAGTATAACCAAAGACCACGTGGGTCCGGCCCCCTTGATTATGTGGTGAAGCCTTAGCCTTGTATGTTCACGACCCCAAATTGCATTGTGCATATCATAGTCTTGCATGTTCCAAAATTCGTTTTCAAAAAGTTGTTTTCAAAAATCGTTTTCAAACTTGTTTTCAAAATTGCATCAAAAGCTCTTTTTCAAAAACATGTTTTCAAAATCACAATTCTAGGGTGATTCTAGCCTTTCCATGCCTAGGGTTGCTTTAGGAAAGTGTTACATTAAAAGTGACCTTTTGGTCTATATTTTCAAATCTTGTTATTTTCAAAACCGCTTTCCTAAAGTGGTTCTAGCTTTCTCATGGTTAGAATTGCTTTAGAAAAGTGATATGTTTTTACACCTTCTAAAAACTCTCTTTAAAAATCTCTTTCTAAAAATCTCTTTTCCAATATACTTTCCTAAAACTCCCGTCTTCAAAATTGATTTCAAAAACTCCCTTCCAAAATCTAATTTTCAAAACTCCCTTTTTCAACTCCTTTCCAAAATCCTCTCCCCAAAATCCACTTTCTAAAAACCCCCCCCAAAGATCTTTCCAAAAACTCTCTTCAACAATCTTTAACCAAAAACCTTTCTAGAAAAACTCTCTCCAAAAAAATCTTTTCAAAAAAAAAAAAACTCTCTTTCCAAAATCTTCCTTCTAGAAATTCCCCTCTATGATTTTCCTTCCAAAAACTCCCTCTTCAAACACACTTTCCAAAAACTCCTTCCTATGATTCCCTTCTAGAAAATCTACGTTTTTAAAAACTCACTTTCTAAAAATCCCTTTTCCTTAGAGCCCAAATCAAGCCTTAGAACCCACAATTAGGAAACCCTAATTTTCTTTCCAAAAACATGATTTTCAAACTTTGCCCCAAACCTAGGTTTCCAAAACCTCTTGTTTTCATATCCAAACTATACATGTTTCCAAAACCTCTTTTATATGTTAAAATTCCACACTTCCAAAACTAGGGTTTCTAGAATCTCCCTTTTCAAATCCTTCCCAAATCCAATCTCCCCGTTTAGGAAACTAGGTCCCGTCCTCCGTTTTTTGAAATAAAATCCAACCTCTCTCTTTTAGAAACCAAATCCAATCTCTTCCTAATTTCCTACCTTCCTAAACCATAAGTTTCCTAAGTTTAAACTTTAAACCTCTCCTTAAATTTTAAAATCCAACTCTTTTCTAATTCAAATCATTCCTCATCTTCCACTTTCCTAAATCTTAAGTTTCCAAAACTTGAACATAAAAATCTTTCCGAATTCAACCCTTTTCCTAATTCAACCCCCTTTCCAAATCTTAACTTTCTAAATTCAAGCTTTTAAACCTTTCCTAAATTCAAACCTTTCTTAATTTCAAGACTTTCTAAAACTCTAAAACTTTCTAAAATCTTAAATCTTTCTAAACTCTAAAACTTTCTAAATCCTAAACTTTCCAAATTTCAAATCTTTTCAAATCCAAAGTTTCCTAAATTCAAAACTTTCTTAAGTTAAATCTTTCTAAACTTCCAAGCTTTCTAAATTCTAAATCTTTCCAAAATTTAAACATCTTTCCAAATTCAAAACTTTCTTATTTTCAAAACTTCCTTGTTTTCAAAACTTTCCAAAATCAAAACTTCCCTTTTTCAAACATTTCTAAATTCAAAACCCTCCTAATTTGAAAACTTTCCTAATTCAAAACTTTCCTAAGTTGAAACTTTCCTAAACCTAAAACTTTCCAAAAATGAAACTTTCCAAAAATAACATTTTCCTAATTCGAAACTTTCCTAATCCAAATCTTTCCTAAATTCCAAGTTTCCAAATCTTTCAAGATCTTTCCGAATCCAACATTCCAATCTAGTCTTTCCTAATCTTAAGTCTTTCCTAGGTCTCCTATCTTTCCTAAGTCTAGGTTTTTTCAAATCTTCTCTTTTTCAAAACAAGTCCAAATCTATCTTTCCAAATCAAAGTCCAATCTTCTCAATTTCAATTTCCAATCTCCTTTTCTAAATTTCAAGTCAAATTCAATTTTCAATTCAATCTCTTTTCAAATCAAACCTTCTCTTTTCAATCGAACTCCGGCCCGAACTACGACTGACCTGATTCCCCCAAAGGGATACGTAGGCAACCTTCATAGGTGTGGTCACAACACTTTTCAAACTTTCAATTCCACCCTCGTGGGTACGGTTTTCAAAATCTTTTCAAATTTCAAATTCCAATCAATTTTCAAATTCCAATTTCAAAATTTCAATTTTCAAATTTTTATTTTCAATTTTCAAACTTTCCAATTTCAATTTCTATCTCTTCAAATCTATTTTCAAATCAAATTCTTTTTAAATTTATTTCCAAATCTATTTTTCAATTCTCTTTTCTTACACTTGCATATCATGCATCATGTTAGTTTTAAAGCATTGTTTTTCTAAAGTGAATAGGGTTGAACACGAGTTAGTTAAAGACTCTTATAGGTGAATCTAGGGTAGATTGACATGTAGGTACCGAAAGGGCGGGGTAGGGTGATAGCTTAGTGCGTCTTCCCTACACGTAACCAACCTCCGAACCTAGGATCACTGATTTCAAAGACCAAACTGAGTTATTTTTCTAAAAAGGGCTAAATATTTTCCAAAGGTTGCCAAACAACCTATTTTTCGTAAAAACCCTCTCTTGAGGTGGTATTTTTCAAAAACCCTAAGTGTAGTTTTCGGATTATGCTTAATTTTTAGGTGACCTAACTCACCTTAATCAAGTTAGGTGGCGACTCCGAATCTTTTTCAAAACCCTTTATTCAAATCAATTTTTCAATTCAAACCTAGTTGCACTCATTCTTCTAGGAGGGTGAGTTCTAACGAGAGAGTACAACATTTTTCCCACTTGTGTGAGTATTCCTCGAGTGCGAAAAATCTGGGCGCGACAGGGGGCTTTCTTCAAATTCAACTCTTGATGGTATGGGTTTAGCTCCCTTGATTATGTGGTGAAGCCTAACCTTGTATATTCACGACCCTTTTTACATTGTGCATATCATATTCATACATTCATTCAAATTTATTTTTCAACTTTGCATCAAAGCTCTCTTTCAAAACTTACATTCAAAATCTCTTTTTCAAACTTATTTTCAAAATCACAATCTTAGAGTGATTCTAGCCATTCCACGGTTAGGGTTGCTTTAGGAAAGTATTATATTCATTGTGACTATCAAGATCCATATTTTGGGTGTAAACCCTACATTATTTCATCAAAACTACAATCTTAAGATGATTCTAGCCATTCCATGGTTAGGGTTGTTTTAGGAAAGTGTGATATTCAATGGAGATCATTATGGTTCATATTACAAATCTTTGTCATTTTCAAAATCACGAC
Source organism: Euryodendron excelsum (assembly GCA_033060915.1). Classification (NCBI taxonomy): domain Eukaryota; kingdom Viridiplantae; phylum Streptophyta; class Magnoliopsida; order Ericales; family Pentaphylacaceae; genus Euryodendron; species Euryodendron excelsum. The sequence continues at coordinate 41,185,487 of CM065390.1, read as the reverse complement.
CCTAAAATGGTTATAATCTTTTCATAGTTAGAATCGTTTTAGGAAAGTGAGATATTCAAAAGATTTTTAAAAGTCCATATTCAAGTCCCTTTCCAAGTTGCTTTTCAAACTTCTTTCCAAAAATTGTCTTCAAAAATTTACTTTCTAAAAACTCTTTTTAAACTTCTTTGCTAAAAAATCTCTTCAAAAGATCCACTTTCCAAAAACTGTTTGTCTTAGAGTTTAAGTCAAGCCCTAGAATCCATGGTCAGGAAACCCTAGTTCCTTTCTTAAAGTCACGACTTCCTATTTTGCATCAAATCATAGGATTTCAAAATCTCTTTTTCTACACCAAATCATAGATCTCCAAATCCAAGATTTCTAAAATTTCACTTTTCGAATTCTATGTCAAATCAAACCTGCCAATTTTGGAAACTAGATAAAATCTTCCCGTTTAGGAAACTGGATCCAATCTTCTAATTTAGAAACCCAAATCAAATACTCTAATTTTGGAAATAAAATTAAATCATCAATTTTTGAAAATAAAATATAATCTTTAACTTTAGGAGATAGCAATCAAACCTTTCATAATTCAAATATTTCCTAAACTCTAATCTTTCCTAATTCCAAACTTCCCTAATTTCAAACCTTTCTAAATCTCAACCCTCTAAATCACAACTTTTCAAATCTTTTCGAATTCTAAATCTTTCCAAAGCTCAAATCTTTCTAAATTTAAAACTTTCCAAATTTAAATATTTCCTAAAATGAAACTTTCTTAAATTCAAAACTTTCCTAAAATGAAACTTTCTTAATTTGGCACTTTTCTAAAATGGAACTTTCCTATTTTGAAACTTCCTAATTCAAAGCTTTCCAAAGTCCAATTTTTCCTAAACCTTAACTTTCCAACCATTGCAAGTCAAGTATTTCTAAATCAAATCAAATCTCTATCTAAATCTTTCTTAAATCTAACTTTCCTAATTCGAACCCTTCCTAAATTTAACTTTCTACAATCAAAGTCAAATCAACCTTTCCAAATCAAGTACATGCTTTAACCCTAGGTTACCTAAACCCTAGGAAGCCAAACCTTAATTCAACCTTAACCCTAAAGTTAGGAAGCTTAAACTCTTTTTAAATATTTTCTAAAACTCTTTTCTAAAACTAAGATAGTTTTCAAACTCCAATTCAAGTCAAAGATGTTTTCAAATCTCAATCTTTCCAAATCAAGTCCAAGTTCTTCTTCCAAGTTTTAATTTTTTCAAATCAAAATCAATTTCAAAATCCTTAAATTTTATTTCAAATCAAAGTCAATTCCAAGTTCAATTTCAAATCTTCTATTCCAAGTTCAAATCAAACTCTTTTTCTAATCAAACTTTTCAAAAATTTCAAAGTGTCTATTTCAATCAGACTTTTGTTCGAACTACAACTGACCTAATTTCCAACAAAGAGATATGTAGGTAACTCTCATGGGTGCGATCATAACCTTTTTCAAATTTTCAATTCCTCAATCTATTTCAAGTTTCCAATTTCTAAAACCTTCTTTCAAACTTCAAATATTTCTTTTCAAATCTATTTTTGAAATCAAATATTTTTCTTACACTTGTATATCATGCATCATATAGTTCTTCTCTAAAGTGGATAGTATTGGACATTGGATAATCAAATATTTTAAATGAGTGAACCTAGAGTGAATAGACATGTTGGTACCAAAAAGGCGGGATAGGGTGATGATCTTAGGATATCTTCCCTACACGTAACCAACCTCCGAACCTAGAATCACTGTTTTCAAATAGCAAAATGGAGTTATTTTCAAAAAGGGCTTAAAACTTTTCAAAGGTTGCCAAACAACCTATTTTCTAAAAACCCTCTCTTAAGGAAGCTTTCAAAACCATTTCAAAAACTCTAAGTGTAATCTTCGGATTGTGCTTAGTTTTAGGTGACCTAACTCACCTTAATCAAGTTAGGTGGCGACTCCAAACCTTTTTTTGAAATTCAAACCTAGTCGTACTCGTCCTTCCAAGAGGATGAGTTTTAACAAGAGAGTACCGTGTTTTTTTTCACTTATGCGTATATTCCTTGAGTGCAAAAAATCGAGGCACGACGTAACTATAGTTTGAAATATAGATCATAATGATCACATTGAATGTAACAGTTTCCTAAAACAACATTAATCATGGAATGACTAGAATCATTATAGGAGTATGGTTTTGAAAACAACTTGAAAGAAAGAGGTCTTGAATACAAGTTTTGAAAGAAAAATTTTATGCAAGTTTGAAGATAACTTTGAATGCAATATTGAATACAATGCACAAACATGATAACCACAGTGCAATAGGGTCGTGAACATACAAGGTTAGGCTTCACCACATAATCAAAGGGGCCAAACCCACGCCATCTTAGGTTGAACTTGAAGAAAGCCCCTAGCACGGTGACCTTCAACAAGTCTTCCTAGGCATAAACTGGAAAGTTTCTTGTTTCAAGCATGCAAGAAAAGGAGGTAGAAGATAGGGATTAAAATAGAAGAGAACCCAAGTGGGTAAGAAAAGAGAAGAGAAGGGGGGAATTGCATACACTAAATTAGAAACCTACCTTATCTCTTTATTTTTCTTTGATTGCTATGCTTGCTTTGTTTTCTTCACCTTGAGACCTTTGAAGATGTATTACTTGATCTTTAATGGATGCTTGGAGGCTTGTATTTATGTGTGTAGATTGTATGGAGACTAGAGTTTGAGTATTTGGAGGCTAGGGTTTAAGGAGATGTAAGAGAATTAGGGTTTTGAGGGACTTGCAGCTCTATTTTCAAAGAGGCAGTATTTTTGGATTGAGCTTGCAAACCCTTTTTACATAGGAAGAGGTCTGTATTTATAGGCAATTGAAACAGGAACTGACACCTATTGTAGTGGTGCCAGCATACTTTTAAGCCAGGCCATATTTTGGCTTGGTGCCAGGCCATATTTTGGCTTGGCGCCACTACTAGTGGCCTTAGCCCCTTTGGGAAACTTCTGAGGCAGCAAGAAATAGATCTTTTGACCTTTGGGATGCAAGGTAAAAGATTTAGGTGCCTGTCCTAGTACCTAAAATGTAATTTTTAGGCTGGCTCCACTAGGAGTGACTTTGAAAAGTTTGAGAATGGTCCAGAAGACCAGGGATAGACAGGAACCCTTAAAAGAGTGTCCCGAAGGTAACTAGCTTGAGAAATAGTGCCAGAATAGTTGAGAAGGGTGACTGGCCCATTAGGGGCAAAACGATCATTTGAATCGAGAAAACACCAGGATCAATTTGGAGTGACTTGTGAGAAGTTTTAAAGGTTAGAAACACAGTCGAGAATGTTATGAGAGATTTATGGTTTAATACCTAGAGTTGGTATTGTTAAAAAAAGGCGACCGACCCACTAGGGGCAAAGCAGTCATTTTGCACTGGGCTTTATTGTAATGGACTCGGAATGATTTGAAAAGGAATTGAAAGGTTACGAATACTATTAGAAGCATCCTTAGACGGTTACTGGATTGATACTCAGAGCCGGTGTGGTTCCCGGAGGCGACTGGATGCCTAGGGGCAAAATGATTATTTTGAACGAATGCTCTTGAAATTAATCCAGAAGTGACTGGAAGACACTAGAACGTGCTAGATTATCTTGAAAGGGTGGACTTACTGCTCTAATGACTTAGGAACTTTCTCAAAAAGGGTGCCAGAAGGGCTCAAGGGCAATTTAGTCATTTTTCACTAGAATGGGCTAGCAAGCGTTGGTGTTGACCCAGGTTTTGAGTGCTTTTATCACTCTGACGGTGTGTGACAAGTTAGTTTCCAAAGGTATCCTTCCCTTCGATAAATGTGTCACGGCAAAAAGGCATGTTTGGTCTTGTGACACAATTCCCAATGTCAACCTATTTGCGAATGTTTCAGTCACTCTAACGGTTACGATGTTTGTGAGTGTTTTCATCACTCCAATGGTGTGCATTCATTCCAAAGACTACCTGATCTCGGGAAGCTACTAGATGGTCTTATCGTCTTAGGCCTTAAGTACTTTCTCGATCGATAAGCTAGATGGCGAACATTCTATATTAGCGGGCTAGTAGCTACCAGAAGGAACCCCTCTACCATTTCGGGGACTTGGGTTCCGTCCTAATCAATAGGTTTAAAGGGACTTATTATTTCGAGAAATTTTATGCTTTCTCAATAAATGTGTCGTACTGGATGGACTAACCATCTAAGGGATTAACTTTTTCGAAAGACATGCCAAATTGAGTTCGACTGGTTTGGATTGTAATTGAAACTGGAAATAAGGTTGAAACTCAGACTTAACGTCTTTAGGAAGACGTGCCAACTTGAATTGGACAGAGTAATACTCTAAGAGTATTTTGGTTATTGTGCCTCTACTGGGTTTGGTAGACCCGCGAAGTGATTGAGTCTTGAAAGCCTGCTTGGACTTGAATGTATCTATGTTAGTTTGAATGTGAGTTCGGTAGGGCCGGAGATTACCGTATGGGCAAAAATAGGGTGCTTACACAAGGCACCCTTGCTAAGCCCTAGGTTACTTGCATCCCAAGTCACCTCTACATCTAGATTACCTTCACCCTAGTTAACCAAACCCTAAGGGGTCCAACCTTAGGTTAACCTAACCCTGGTGGGTCCATCCTTAAGTCAACCTAACCCTAGTTGGTCTAAACCTAGGTCAACCTAACCATGGATTACCTTAAACTTAGTTTGCCCAACCTAGGTTAGGGGACTTCAAGATTGCAACTCTAAGAACCTTTTTCAAACTATAATTCCAAACCAAAAAAATATTTTAAAAAGCTCTTTCAAAATTGTCTCAATTCAAAATGGCTAGACACTTACTATTTTTCAAAAATGATTATGAAAAGTCACAACCCAAATGTGATCCTAACCCTTTCATGGTTAGGGTTGCTTGAGAAAAGTGACATATCAAGTGAGACCCACATGGTTCACTTTAGGGTTCTTAAACCCTCAACAGTCCTCGAAAACCTTTTTTTCAAAAACCATTTTCAGACATCACACTCTTGACGCAATCCTGAACCTTCCTATGGTTAGGGTTGCTCAAAGTAAAGTGAGATATTAAAACCCTGAGGAAAATTTCTAGCCCCTTTTTCTAAAAATATTTTTTAAAACTCATAGCCTAAAAGGAGTTTAGTTTCCTATTAACTAATCTCTCAAGGGCAATGAAACATCAACATACCTTTTATAAGGTACATAAAAAGTCATTTTGAAAAATATTTTCAAGACAAGTTCATAAGAACTTTTACAAGTTCCCAAATCCCACTCTCTAAAAGTCTTATTTCAAAAAGTACTTTCCAAAATCTTCAAGTCCTATTTCAACAACACTCCAACACCCAATTTCAAAATCAAAACTCTCTCGAGTTATTCCTAAATTTCAAGTCGAAAGCTCTTATGTTCTCTTTTTCAAAACAAGACCCCAATGTGTCTTCAAAAATTTTCACAAGCCCCAATGTGCCTATTTTCAGTCTGACCCTGAGTCCAAACTACGACTTACCTGATTCTCATCAAAGCGAGATACGTAGACAACCTTCGTAGGTGCGGTCATAACCCTTTTTCAAAATCTAGCCTCAATTGTTTTTCAAACTCTATTCAACTTGCATCATGCATTCATTCATCCCAAAAGTGATAGCAAACCCTTTTTTCTAAAATTATTTTAAAGTGGACATAAGTGGACATTTAGGAACCGAAAATTCAAGTGAGTGAAACCTAGGGTGAATAGACTTGTAGGTACCGCAAGGGCGGAGTAGGGTGATAGTCTTCGGTTATCTTTCTTACACGTAACTAACTCCCGAATCTAGAATCAATGTTTTCAAAGACCAAAATGAAGTCATTTTCTAAAAGGGCTTAAACATTCTCCAAAGGTGAAACCAACCTATTTTTCCAAAAACCCTCTATTGAGGAAGATTTCCAAAATCCCTTTTCAAAAACCTAAAGTTTAGTCTTCGGGCTTCACTTAGTTTAGGTGACCTAACACACCCTTAATCATGTTAGGTGGCGACTCCAATTTTTTTTTTCAAAAGCCCTTAATCAAATCAATTTCAAGTTCAAACCCATTCACACTTGTCCTCTTAGGAGGGTGAGTTCTATAAGATAGAGGATCGGGTTTCTATTCGATGTCAAAACCTAGACCCAGGGGCCAAAAATCAAGATACGATAGTAGAAAACTAGAAAAACCCTAAAACGTAAGGAAAATTCCTAAGGACGTGATGTGGTATTTTATTTAAGTTTGGGGGCGCTGCCCCCTTGACCCCTCTGACTTGACTGGGTAGATTGATCGCCGTTAAGCGAAGTGACAAACAAGGAATCTCGGTGTCATGGTGCGACTAGACTCCTTGTAGCTTTGGAGTTACTTCTTGACCATTGTAAGCACCCTATTTTTGTCCACTTGGCAATCTCCAATCCAAATCATTCTTTCAGTAAAACGTCACAACAATATCAAGCCCAAATCAGCTTTTCAAACTCCAATCCAATCAATTGGTCATTTACCAAGCCCGTCGGGCCTAATTGAAGCCAGATGACCAAAATGCTCTTAGGTACTTTAGGTAGTTTTTAGAGACCGAGCGGTCTTCGAAACCAATCACCATCGTTAGAGTGATGAAAACACTTACAAACTTTAAATGGTTCACTTCTATCGCCTGTTAGCCTGCCAATGTAGAATGCTCGTTATGCTCGGCATTCAGTAAATTTCCTGAGATTGGGTAGTCTTAGGAACCAACATCAAACCGTTAGAGTGACGAAAACACTAAGAAACCTGTAAGCCATTGGAGTGACAAGAACACTCACAAGTCGACACAGGTCTTGCCACTAAACCACCCACTATCATGGGACCGAACAAGCCTTTTGGCCATGGCATGTTTACCGAATGATGAGATACCTTTAGAAACCAACCTGTCATAATCGTTGGAGTAACAGAAGCACTTGTAAATCTGGGTCAACACCATAAAATCATAACCTTGAAGACATAGTAGAAACTCAAAAGGGTGTTGTGGGTAAAAAGTTGGAGTCATGTTAAAATACAAATACTGCTGACCTGGTGAAAATCCATAAAACACCATGGTGCAAAAGTAACAAATCTGGGATCAAAGGAAACACAAGAGCTGGGGTATGTTTAAATTCAAAAATAGAAGGGGAGAGTGAAAACTTACAAAAAATAAAAGCGGGAGAATAAAGACTGAGCAGCAATAAGAGAGAGAGTCCAGCTGTCCAAGGTGATCACGAGGTCTTAAAAAGCCAAGTAAAAGCAAAATGTTTTGAGCCTTTATCCTTTCTTTTCAAATACCCTATAACCACGCCTACATTACAATAAAAAAACAAAGACCTTTCAGATCAATCATTGCTCTTCATAAAAAGATGATTACACCAGAAAATGCTCTATCCAACAGAAATTCCAACTCAGCTCTAGGCTCAATGTCAAAAATAACATCAACAGTCTTTAACCAAACCAGTGACTTCAGTTAGTAACAGCTTTCATCATCAATTGTTCTTCCAAATCAAAGAATTCAACACTCCTATAATCATTCAGCAAGGAGTCATCTTCATTGGCATCAACGAGAGAGATCAAGAGGAAAGCATAACCTGAGGACATATTGAAAACGTTCCGGGCGCTATGGGTAAAAGAGTAAGGTCATGGCAAGATATAAAACTACTGAAGCTGTGAAAACCCAAAAATGGGCACTAACGTGCAAAAATAATAAAATCAGCATTCATGAAAACTTGCAAGGGCACGGGTAACAAAAATGGTTAAATAAAAAAAGAATCTCTTAATCAGCAATTGGAGCAACAACAATGAGATAATCTTAGTGAAGTAGCAAAACCTCTCACACCTCTACAATGGGTCGAGAGATGCCAACATGTGGGAAACTTGCATTGGTAACAAATTTATAAACTTAGCATGTCAAAGTAATTGGCATGAATGTCTTGAGTCATTTATTAAAGATTAGTCTATTACATCTTGATATTGCTAATAAAATACTGAGATAGGTACAAATTCAAGGCGCATCTCTTGAAGCTTTCGCAGGCCCTAAGATGTCCTTAAACAATAGCATTCTCATACTGCATCCGACAAAGTCTATCATCCATCCATACAGATCATAACCAATTGGGGCAACTCAGTGATCACAATATCTCGATTGCCTGAATTTCCAGCACCCTATTATATCTTCTGCAAGCTTGCATGGGGTAGCTAATAACCAGTAGCCAATAAGTCAGCCTGCTCCTAGATAAGAGCCTCAACTATCTATGCATCTCCCAAATAAGAGACTAAACTATCAATGCTTCTTCCTTGACATGAGCCAAGAATTGTCCATCAGCGCTCCTCAACATGAGCCATAAACGGACTAATATGTATCCCCTGTATCTACAAAACGGCCTTTAGATTACTCCTCCCAATCAACATAGTTGGCCTAAGCTCAAGGCCTACTAGATGTAAGATCACATCTCTCTAAACCACCTCTCCACCAGAATGGCATCTAACTAGTAAGTTCAAGCAACTCTAGCACCAGTATTGTTGACTCAAGGTTGATCCTCATGTTGATTTTGATAATAAATAAACCTCGTGTTATTTTACTAATGCATTTGCTTAGTATGTAGATTAATAAAGATTATAATTTAGACTTAAAAGTTTGACTTAAAGTCTAATACATGTCAAAATGGATACATAATAAGCCAAATCAAGCAATGCACTCTAAGAGTCATGTAATGCACCAAACAGAGCAATGACACCTACTCCTACTTCAAACAAATAATTTGCATTCGAAGAGATTGAAGGTGTTCAAAAGAAGATTTCATCAAAGTATGCTTAGACTCAATGAGATTGACTTGCATTAAAAAAGATTGAAGGTGTTCAAAAGAAGACTTCCTCAAGCGTATAAAGACTAATTGAAGATGACTTGATTTTGAAAAGATTGAAGATGTTTGAAAATAAGATTCATCATAATTGTGAAATCTCTACAAAGAATCTAAGTAAAGATTTCATCTGGGATGTGAAGAGTCAATGAAGATGATATAATTTTAAAGAAATTGAAGATATCCAAGAGTAGACTTCATCAAGCTTGTAAAAGACTCATTGAAGTGATCCTAAAGAAGAAAGAAGGATTTATAGCAAATAGAAAGAGCTCGTCAACGAGGCATCTTGATCATAAAGCTCCACATGGATGGAAAAGTCATTTGTAGCAAATAGAAAAAGCTCAGTAATGAGGCATCTTGATCATGAAGCTCTGCATGGTTGGAAAAGTCATTAGAAGCAGAAAGAGAGAGCTCAGCGATGAAAGAGAGAGCTCAGCAATGACAAAGAAGAGCTCGGCAGTAATGGAATGAAGGTCTAGCAGTTTGGAAACCAAGAAAAGATGATTATCAAATGATAGATTCAATCCAAATTGAATAAGAGGACAACTTTTATGAATTGAAGACTTTGATCTATCATCATACCCCAAAGAGAAGACTCATTGAAAATCTTATAGTATTGCTGAAGCTGAGCTTGATCATTGGAAGAATGAATGAAGATTTCTGTGCGATGTGTCGACACATGAAAATAAAGAGTCGACACATGAGAATAGAGGCCAAAGTTTGAAAACAGCATGATCAAATATCGACACATGGAATTGATGTGTCGACACATGAAGACATGGGACAACATATGGAAAATGCAAGCCAGATGTGTCAATACATGAGATCAAGTGTCCACACTTGAGAAATAACGGCTAGTTTTTCTAACGTTATAACAGACTGGACTTGCATTAAATGAGCTTCAACAACCTCCAATAGACAAAATCAATACAGGGGTTTATATACAAGCTTTCAATTGTATTTATATACAAGAGAGACAATAAAAACAACAACCACTGACTGATGAAGCTGAGAAAATTTGAATATTCCTTTTTTCTTCATTTGGCATTAAGTGAGCTTTTATTTTCCTATCCACTCTTGATAGAGAGTTTGTATTTTGGTTGTATAACTTCATACACCTATAAGTGAGAGTTTAAGAGTTCTCTTGTAGAAGAAAAACTCTTGTAAGTTGGAGTGGATTTTGGACAAAACCACTTGGTAGCTGGAAGAACTTGGAAGAAATTTTTGTGTAAAAGTGAGCTGAGCACTTGGTAAATCAGCACTTACTTTGTAATTGGAGATTGCATAGTGGAAGAAGACTTCAAAGGAATCTTGGGGTGAGGATGTAGACCATAAATTATAGTTGAACCTCGGTAATTCTTGATTTGCCTTCTCTTGCTCTGTTTTCATTTCCCTTTTGATTACATAGCTTTTTATATATCTTGGTCACTGTTCTATTGATTAGATTAATTCTTAATTAGTCTTAATTACTATTAATTTTTTAAAAATCCAATTCACCCCTCTCTTGGGTTGCCATTTGAACCAACAATTGGCATCAAAGCTTGTATTATTGTTTTAGGCTTAACATCCTAAGAATAGATCCATGGCGACCAATTTTGGAAACTCTCTCAGTGAGGGTCATTCAACAAACAAACCACCTATGTTTAATGGCA
>CM065390.1:41157500-41170000 GCA_033060915.1 Euryodendron excelsum | reverse complement strand
TCCCGTTCCCCTGTTTGCACCAAACCCAACCGTTACCTTCGAACCATCACCAATCTTCGCTCCATTCCCCTTGTAAACCCTAATCGATCTCATCTCATCCTCTCACAACCCTCTTCTCCATCTTTCGAAACTTCAGACTATCGACATAGCTACCAAGGTTGATCAAAGGCAAGAAAACCATAAAGACTCTTCTACACGAAGTCAGAAACGAAAAAGGGTTGGACCACCGATCAGAGAATCAGTTGAAAGGGCTTCATCAGACCAACCTGATTGGGATGTGGTACACTTCAGAGATGCCATGGCTCAAGAAAGGTATTTAAATACATTTGGTCTCAGTAAAATTTTGAAATTAACTATGAGTATTTTGAGAATGAGAACTTTAACTTCCCTCACACCCTCACTAGTTTGGGATGAAAACCCTACACTCTAGTTCGAGAGAATGTATACCCTAAATTGGTTATGCATTTCTACTCCAATCTCTTGAAAAAGGTAGAAAAGACAAAATTGACTAGCTATGTGAAGGGAGTAAAGATCACTCTAAATGAGTTTAATCTTTCTGAGATTATGAGAACTGGGTATGGTGGAGAGACCTACTTTGAGAGTGTAACCAAAAGGAGACAAATATATGTTCTCTATGGTTAAAACATGCCTGAATCCACCCAACCTGTAGCCAGTGACCTTCCAATTGAACTAAGGTTGGTACACCATTTTGTTGCTAAAATTTTTCTACCCAAAATTGGTAGTTTTGAGCATGTGAGTGAAAATGATTTGTTTTTCCTAAGGGCATTCCTTACAAACACCAAGATTGATGTCCTTTACTACATCCTCACAAATAAGGCCCATGCCTCTACCACATCTACCCAAAATCTACCCTATGGCATGTTACTCACCAAAATTTCAAGCACTTTCAAGTGAACCTATTGGGTGAGAACTACAAAAAACCTAACCCCTACAGTGATGAATACAATAAGTACACCATGGGTAGGATGGGCTACAAGAAAGTAAATGGCCAATGAGTTCCAAGGCCTAGGAAAGTTGCCCCTGGTAGTACTCCCCATGGACGAGCATCTGCTTCTAAACCTCGAAAACCCCTAGCCCAATCTCTTGAAGCCACTCAAGTTGATGAACTTTTGGAAAATATGATGGATATGCTTCAAAGCATGAATCAGAAACTATGGGCTGAAACAGTTAAAATGCCTTAAGCAAGATGTGACTCAATTGAAAAAGGCTCAAGGAATTGATGTAGAGGAAGAAGAAGAAGACGGAGTTAATGACAAGGAAAATCATGAGACTCCAGCAGGAACTCTAGCAGAAAAAGATTTTGACACTAATCATGACACTCCAATAAGAACTCAAGAAGAAGAGGAACACGAGGAAGGATCTGATCATGAGGACACTGCGGATGAGTTTGAGGATAGCTTATCTGATGTCCTAAGGAAGAGAGCTGGTCCAGCCAAGAGAACCACATCATCTGTCCAAGTCTCTAGACCTTTGGGTAGGTTGCGATATTGTTTGAGGCCTCGATACCCTTCTGGCCCTTCCAATATTGCCTCCTATCCAGTTGAACTTTCCCCCTCTCCCTCCCTATCTCCTTAACCTCCTCAAAAATTCTCTAGCATCAAAGTCTTTACTCCATGGTCCTGTTATATGTTTTGTTACACATTTTGTGGATATCAATTGTCTAAAATTTTGTAATGACATTTTTTTTTGTTTAATGAAATATGATCTTGCTCTTCTGCAAATTTGATGCCTTCATTACTTGGTTGGTTGCTTGCTTTTCTGGTTATATAAGTTATCTTGTTGTAATATTTTTGCTATTGTACCTACCTATGATATACATTTTCTTTCTCTCTTATTGATGAATTGACAAAAAAGGGGAGAAGAATTGGAGAAGAATTAAAACAAAATGAAATTAAAGTAAAACGAACAATGAATGTTTGATGAATTGGTATTGATTACTTGGTTGCATATGGCAGTAAGTGAAAATAAAATGAAAATGAGTGATAATTGATGAATATAGAGTATGTTCTCAAGGGGAGTAACATGAATTATTTTCCTAAATCTGTTTTGAAATTGATTGATAAAAACTCTTTGAGACCTTACTTTGTTTTGAATTAACTGGTGAAAACTCCTTGAGAATTGTTTTTGAAAACTCTTTTGTCTCTTAAGCATCAGTTGCCTAATTATAAAATAAAGGGAGAGTTCTCTACTGGTATGCAATCTGATCTTGTCAATTTCATTTAATCTTATATCAATTTAATTTGCAAAGGTTTTGTCATCATCAAAAAAGGGAAGATTATTGACTCAAGGTTGATCCCCATGTTGATTTTGATGATAACTAAATCATGTGTTATTTTACTAATGCATTTTCTTAATAAAGATTATAATTTAGACTTAGAAGTTTGACTTAAAGTTTAATACATGTCAAAATGGATGCATAATAAACAAAATCAAGCAATGCACTCTAAGAGTCATGCAATGCACTAAACAAAGCAATGACACCTATTCTAACTTTAAACAAATGATTTGCATTCGAAGAGATTGAAGGTGTTCAAAAGAAGATTTCATCAAAGTATGCATAGACTCAATGAGATTAACTTGTATTAAAAGAGATTGAAGGTGTTCAAAAGAAAACTTCCTTAAGTGTGCAAAGACTAATTGAAGATGACATGATTTTGAAGAGATTGAAGATGTTCAAAAATTGGATTCATCATAATTGTAAAATCTCTACAAAGAATCCAAGTGAAGATTTTATCTGGAATGTGAAGAGTCAATAAAGATGATATAATTTCAAAGAAACTGAAGATGTTTAAGAGTAGACTTTATCAAGCTTATTAAAGGTTCATTGAAGTGATCCTAAAGAAAAAAGAAGGATTTGTAGCAAATAGAAAGAGCTCGGCAATGAGGCATCTTGATCATGAAGCTCTACATGGATGGAAAAGTCATTTGTAGCAAATAGAAAGAGCTCAGCAATGAGGCATCTTAATCATGAAGCTCTACATGGATGGAAAAGTCATTAGTCGTAGAAAGAGAGACCTCGACAATGAAAGAGAGAGTTTGGCAACGAAACAGAAGAGCTCGGCAGTAATGGAATAAAGGTCTAGCAGTTTGGAAACCAAGAAAAGATGATTATCAAATGGTAGATTCAATCCAAATTGATTAAGAGGATAACTTTGATGAATTGAAGACTTTAATCTATCATCACACTCCAAAGAGAAGACTCCTTGAAGATCTCATAGTATTGCTGAAGCTGAGCTTGATCATTGGAAGAATGAATGAAGATTTCTGGGCAATGTGTCGACACATGAAAATGAAGAGTCGACACATAAGGACAGAGACCAAAGTTTTAAGATAGCATGATCAAGTGTCGACATATGGAATTAATGTGTCGACACATGAAGACAGTGGACAACATCTGAAAAATGCAGGCCGGATGTGTCGATACATGAGATCAAGTGTCGACACCTAAAAAATAACAGCTAGTTTTTCTAATGTTATAACAGACTGGTCTTGCATTAAATGAGCCTCAACAACCTCCAACGGACGAAATTAATACATGGGTTTATTTACAAGCTTACAACTGCATTTATATACAAGAGAGACAAGCAAAACAACAACCACTAACTGATCAAGCTAAGAAAATCTGAATATTCCTTTTGACTTCATTTTGGCATTAAGTGAGCTTTTATTTTCCTATCCACTCTTGATAAAGAGTTTGTATTTCATTTGTACAACTTCATACACTTGTAAGTGAGAGTTTGAGAGTTCTCTTGTAGTAGAAAAACTCTTGTAAGTTAGAGTGGATTTTGAACAAAACCACTTGGTAGCTAAAAGAACTTAGGAAGAAGTTCTTGTGTAAAAGTGAGCTGAGCACTTGGTAAATCAGGACATACTTTATAATTGGAGATTGCATAATAGAAGAAGATTTCAAGGGGATCTTGGGGTGAGGATGTAAATCACAAATTGTGGTTAAATCTCGGTAATTCTTGGTGTGCCTTCTCTTACTCTGTTTTCATTTCCCTTTTGATTACATAGCATTTTATATATCTTGGTCACTGTTCTATTGATTAGATTAATTCTTAATTAGTCTTAATTGCTATTAATTTTCAAAAAACCCAATTCACCCCTCTCTTGAGTTGCCATTTGGGCCAATAGGTATTGCCAAAAGTATCCTCAGGAGTTTTGTCGAGAAGCCTCCCAACCAGCAGTTCCACCGTGAGCCTCCTCCTTAGAAGCCCTTGCACAAGCATCATCATAGTCAGTTTCAGCAGGGGCATTCTTGGCATGACCACCCACTGACCTCTTACAAGCTAAAAATGGAATTATGCTAATAAGGCAAGGAAGACAAAACAATCAAAAAAAGGAATAGGGAATTACCAACTTGCTTTGTAGTGCTATCCCCTTTAGTGAACTTTACCGAAACTCACGGTGCATCTCAACAGTTCTAGTCCAAAGGACATTCATGTCCATTACGACCTCTACGTCCACATCTACCTAACAGTGACCCTAACAAGGCCCATCTTGGACTCAACGCCAGTCAGTGTGGTCATCCGAGCGTGCTAGTCATCCCTATCATTCCAAGTTTTAATAGCACTAGTTCGCTCTGCAGCCATAACAATTCTCGTCATAGCCAACTCAGCCTTCAGTTGTGCCACCTTAACTCCAAATTTAGCTAGCAAGCCAACCTCTCCCACATTAACCATCCCGAAAGGTAAGACAGGAAAAAGAAAAAAAACTCATCCGCCTGAAGAATATGCAAGTACAAAAAAGATGCATGAAAAAAAGAAGCAAAAAAAAAAAAGAGAGAAAAGAAAAAAAGAAAAAAGGAAAAAAGAGGAGAAGAAAAAAGAAGATTCACACAAAAGAAGAAAGAGAAAAGAGAAGAAAAAGAAAAAAAGAGAGAAAAGAATCTCGAGTTTCAAGTTGAAATGAATTTTCTGCACTATTTCTTCAAAAAGTTTCAACTTTTGACTTCAAATGATTTTTCTAAATTTTTTCCTTCAAAAGATTTGAAATTTCAAGTCAAATTGTGTTTTCTAAAACTTATTCTCCAAAGAGTTCCCAAGTTTCAAGTCAAAACAAGTTTTCTACCCCTCATCCTCAAAAAAAAAAAGTTTTCAAATTTTGAGTTCAAATGAATTTCCTTCATATGGTTTTCACCTTTCTAGGTTTTTTAACTTTTTCCTTCAAAAAGTTTAGTTTCAAAATCATTGTTCCGGTTTTCCAAACTTTTTCCTTCAAAAAGTTTTGTTTCAAAGGCATTGTCTCGGTTTTCTCACCTTTTTTCCTTCAAAAAGTTTAAATTCAAAAACATTCTCTGGTTTTTCCAAAGTTTAACTTCAAAAACATTCTCCAGTTTTTCAAAGCTTTTTCCTTCAAAAATTTTAATGTTAAAAACATTTCTTGGGTTTCCTGAACTTTACCCTTCAAAAGCTTTGGTCTCAAAAATGTTCAAACGGTTTTCAAACTTTCTTCCTTAAAAAGTTTCACTCTAAAAAATATTTCTCGGGTTTCCCAATCTTTCTCCTTCAAAAGCTCTGTTTTCAAACAAATCTTTAAAAAAAAAAAAGAAGGGTTTTCAAACTTTTCAAAACATTCTCTGGTTTCCCAAGCTTTTTCCTTCAAAAGCTCCATTTTCGAAAAAAAAAAATTTGTTTCGAAGGTTTCTCAAGCTTGTTCCTTCAAAAGCTTCATTTTAAAAAAAAAATTCCATTTTCAAAACATTCTCGGGTTTCCCATGCCTTTTTCCTTCAAAAATTCTATTTTCAAAATATTCTCGGGCTTCCCGAGCTTTCTCCTTCAAAAACTTTATTTTTAAAATATTTTCTCAGGTTTCTCGAGCTTTTTCCTTCAAAAGCTCTATCTTCCAAAAAATGTTTTCAGGCTTTCAAGCTTTTGCCTCAAAAAGTCTCATTTTCAAAATTCTAGGTTTTTAAAATTTTTCCACAAAAGTTTTGTTTTAAAAAATTTTGGGACATCACGCTTTCGCCTCAAATAGTGTCTTTTCAAAAATTTTGGATTTTCAAGCTTTCGCCTCAAAAAGCCTTGTTTTTCAATTCTCGGGTTTTCAAGCTTTCACCTCAGAAAGCCTTGTTTTAAAAAATTATGGGTTTTCAAGCTTTCATCCCAAAAAGCCTATTTTCAAAAAGCCCAGTTTCAAACTTTATCCACAAAGTTTTCATTTTCGAAAATCCCAGTTTCAAACTATATCCTCAAAAGTTTTGTTTTCAAAAATCCTACTTTCGAACTATGTCTTGAAGAAGTTTCTTTTTAAAGTTTTCAGGTTTTCAAGCTTTTGCCTCAAAAAGTTTTGTTTCAAAATTCTAAGTTTTCAAACTTTTTCCTCAAAAGTTTTGTTTAAAAATTATAGATTTTCAAACTTTTCCCTTAAAAGTTTCGTTTCAAGTTTCTAGGTTTTTAAACTTTTTCCTTCAAAAAGTTTTGTTTAAAAAAAATCTAGATTTTCAAACTTTTTCTTCAAAACTTTCGTTTCAAAATCATCTTCTAGGTTTTCAAAACTTTTCCTCAAAAGTTTCGTTTTCAAAAATTCATAGTTTTCAAAATTCAACTTCCAAATTTCTAAATTTGAAATAATCTAGTCCCTCAGTTCGCTTTGCGATCAAAATGCAACCTTACTCTATCGTTTTCTGCATTCGACATGCAAAGACAGAAAAAAGAGGGTTAACTGTAAGCACCCCATTTTTGCCTGCTCAATAATCTCCAGTTCAGATCAATCTTTCAATAAAACATCATAACACTATCAAGCCCAAACTGGCTTTTCAAACTCCAATCCAGTCAATTGGTCACTTCTCGGGGCTTTAGGCCTAACTGAAGTCAGATGACCAAAATGCCCTTAGGCACTCTAGGTAGTTTTCAAAGACCGGACGGACTCTAAAACCAATCACCATTGTTGAAGTGACGGAAACACTCACAAACTATCACACCGTCGAAATGAAGAAAATGCTCACAAACTTTAAATGGTTCACTTCTAGAGTTTGCTAACCCGCTAATGTAGAACGGTTCACTTTTGACATCCAATAAGTTTTTCGAGATTAGGCAGTCTCCGGAACAAACACCAAATCATCGGAGTGACAAAAACACTCATAAACCATTAAGCTGTTGGAATGACTAGAAAAATCACCTAGTCGACACGAGTTTTGCTACTAAACCACCCAATGTCACAAGACCGAACACGCTTCTTAGCCGTGGCAAGTTTACCAAATGATTTTGGAAACCAACCTGTCACAACTATCGGAGTGACGGAAACACTTATAAACCCGGGTCAACACCGATGCCTGCTAGCCTATCTCGGTGAAAAATGACCAACTTGCCCCTTAAGCAAGATGACACATCTTACGAGAAAGTACAAACTCCTCAAGATGGTAAGTCCATCCAAATTGACACGTCTTACGAGAAAGTACAAATTCCTCAAGGCGATAAGTCCATCTAACCCGGCACATCTCTAAGTACCAAGTCCTCGAGATGGTAAGTCCACCTTTCAAGATTGTCCCCGGACAGTCTGGCATGTTTAATATGCCACTCCAATCAATTTCGAATCAATTCTGGTAATACCTGGTCAAAATAACCATTCTACCCCTAGGTAGACCGACATGTCCTTGAGAAAGTACTAAGTCATCAAGACGGTAAGTCCACCTTTCGAAGACTGTCCTCAGACAGTCTTACATGTTCAATATGCCATTCCAACTGACTCTGAACCCATTTCAGTGATGCCTGGTTAAAATAATCGTTTTACCCTTGGGCACCTTACACGTTTATCGAGAAGTACAAGTCCCCCAAAGTAGCAAGACCACACCAGACTACCTTTAGGTAGTCAGACACGCTCTTGTGTGATTATAAAGTCCACTCTGGCCTCATTCCACCAAGTTTTGGCCAAAATGACCATTTTGCTACCAAAGGCTCGGGCTTCCATTCCAACCATACTAGCTCTAAGAATCAAACCGGTATCCCTCAGAATACTCTGAGTAAGATCCTTGTCCATTTCCAAGTGAGTCACTTGTCTCGAAACATCTCTAAGCCAACAAAAACTTCCTGGAGCGTCGCACAAATGCTTTGCAAGGGTTGTCTTTTTCTCCGATTCCCTAATTAAAATGCACTGTCAAAAGACTTAAGAAATGTGTAGATCAGGGAATTCCTAAAATCCTTTCCATAGGTCTTTCCATAGATAAGGCTCCATTGAAAAGATCGCTTTCTAAAGCATTCAATCGCGTGGCTCGAATGTTGCCATTTTGAAAAACCCTTAAAGCATCTCATAGATGCTCTGCTAAGGTTGACTTTTTATTTACTTCCCTAATGAAAATGCACTGTCAAACGACATGAGAAATATGTAAATTAGAGAATTCCCTAAAGCTTGTCTGGAGGACCTCCCATCGGTACGGTTCGATTGAAGAGGTCGCTTTCCGGAGACCACGATCATGTGGCACAACAATTGGCATTTCTAAAAACCTTGGAGTGTCTCGCAGATGCTCCAAAAAGATTATTTTCATGCACGCTTCTCAATAAAATATCTCCATCATCCGAAATTCTTTGGAGCTCCCTGAGGGCTCTCGGTTCATGAGAAACAGCGAGAGAACATCGTGAATGCGACTGATTTCTCTAAATCTTTTTTGAATTGCACAAGTAACAAGGCAAAATCGACATAAATGTTCCTGACAGTGGAGCGTGTGCTACATGCGCCCCAAAAATGATCAGGTCATCCAAAACTTTACTTGTTGCCTAAGATGGGGTAATATAGGGAGTGCCACATAGCAGTCAACCACTACAGAAGGACAGGCGCATGAAGGACATGCACCTAGAGGGTTTTATTTTGCCTATAAATACCAAGCTCCCCCCTGCATATTGCAGACTGTAAAACAGTAGTGAAGCTCTGCCAAAATCAATCTAGAACTCCAAAATTCAAGAAAACCTTAAGTTCTTTAAAGCTTCAAGTCAATTCAAGCCCTCTCAAGTCCATTCTAGACCATTCAAGCTCAAGGCTACTCAACAATGATGGATTGAAGACCAACGTGGGGGTTTCTCTTTACGTTTATGTGTCTGTCACTCTTTCTCTTCTCCCTCCAAGCTCACTTGAGCTTTCTCCTTTCTAATCCTCATCTTCTAACTCCTTTTCTTGCATGCTTGGAACAAGAGGGTTCTTAGGCCATATTTAGAGGAAAGCCTATGAGAACCACCGGTTGGGGGATCTCTCATAGGCCTACTTGAGTATAGTATGGCCCTAAAACCCCTTGCAATGTGGTGTAGCCTTTAACCTTTTATGTTTCATGAACCCTTTGCATAAATGTTATATTGTTCATGTATTGCTTGCCTTGACTTCATTTTATATGCTTGAAAACGTTTTTCAAAATCGCCATTGGTTCCATTTTCAAGAGTTCTACAAAGTCAATGTTAAAACAATTTTCTAAAAGATCTTCAAGTTGGAGTTTCTTGTAGTTTGAGCCAAGAACCCTAGACTTTCATGCCTTAGGAAATCCCTCCTAAAACCCTAACCTCCATTTTGCATCTTTGCATTTTATTTTTTGAAGTTGCATACAAATGGTTTCAAAACCCCCTCTAAAAGAGGTTTTCCATGTCTTCAAAAGTTTTTCAAAACAACACCCTTCAAAAGAGGTTTTCAAAATCCTTACTCTCTTTATTTTTCACCAAAAATGGCTTTCAATACGTTCTATTCCAGGTTGATTTTCAAAGTTTTACTCTCTTGAGTTGTGTGGTTGGAATGGTCGCCATGGAACCCTCTCTTGAGTGGTATCTCTAAAATTGACCATAGGAACCCTAGCTCACTAGAGTGGTTTTCAAAACCCTAGTGAGCTAGGGTTTTGAAAAGTTCATTTCTATTAGTTTCCATCAAACTAGTTTTCAAAACTACCTATCCTATATTGATTTTTAAAAGTTTTACTCTCTTAAGTTTGCGATTGAAATGGTTCCAAGGAAACCCTCTTTGGAGTAGTTTCCAAAAATCCACCATATGAACCTTATACTTACTTGAGTGGTTCCCTAAAATGGTTTTCAAAACTACCCTTCCAAAACCACTAGGACAAAACCCTAGTTCAAAACCACCTTTAAAAACCACTAGGTTCAAAACTCTAGTTCAAAACCACCCTTCCAAAACTACTAGGAAAAAACCCTAGTTTAAAACCACCTGTCAAAATCACTAGGTCCAAACCCTAGTTTAAAACCATTCAGAACCACCTTTCAAAACCCTAGGCTAACTTGACCTTAGTTGTCCAACCTTATATTAACCTAACCTAAGTTAGTTAACCCTAGATCAACCAAACCCTAGGCTAACCTAACCTTAGTTAGTTAACCCCGTGTCGCCAAAACCTAGGTTAATCTAACCCTAGTTAGTGAACCCTAGGTCAATCCAATCCTAGTTAATTAACCTTAGGCCGTCCTAACCCTAGTTACCTTGACCAAGGTTAGGTGAACTTCAAGACTCTAATTAGATGACCATTAAAAGTCATCAATCAACTCAAAACCATTTTCAAAATGCATGTTTTCAAAACACCTCACTCTCTTGAGTTTTCAAAAATCCTAATTCAAAAGTCTTTCAAAATACTCTTGTACTCTTCCCAAAATGTTTTTAATACTCCTATACTCTTCCCAAAATGTTTTTAAGAGTTCTCTGAAACTTGTCTTAACCTAAACTGGCTAAACACTTTCCATTTCAAAAAAAAATGATTTCAAAAACTCACAACCCTAGGTGTCCCTAACTCTTTCATTGTTAGGGTTTTCCAGGGAAAGTGATATATTAAATGTGACCTTTGAAGATTCATAATAGGGTTCTAAAGGTTCTAAACCCTAAATGTTTTTCAAAATCTTTTTCAAAAATTGATTTTCAAAAGTCATATCCTTAAGACAATCTTAGTCATTTAATGATTATGGTTTTTTGAGGAATGTGATATATCAAGTAGGGTTCTATAACCCTATTTTAAAAATCTAAAGGAAGTCTCTAGCCCCTTTTCCAAAGATGTTTTCAAAACTCACAACCCTAAAGGAGTTTAATTTTTCAATGACTAACTTCCCAAAGATGATAAAACATTCAACATACCTTTTATAAAGTATTCAAAAACTATCTTCAAGGCCTCTCAAAGACAAGTCCAAAGGAACTCTTTCCAATTCCAAAACTTTATTTCAAAAACTCACTTGATTTGTTTCAAAAACCTTCCAAAACTCTCTTGAGTTGTTTAAAAAACCTTCCAAAACTCCCTTGATTTGTTTTAAAAGCTTTCCAAAACTCTCTTGAGTTATTTCAAAAATATTCCAAAACTCACTTGAGTTGTTTTTAAAACTTTCCAAAAACTTTCCAAGTGCTATTTCAAAGGCACTTTCAAAAATCTCCAAGTCCAAGTCCAAACTCTCTTGACTTCAAGTTTCAAACATCTTTTAAGACTCCATGTGTCTATTTTCAATTAGGCCCCTTGACCGAGGTACGACTGACCTGATTCCCGCTAAATGGGATGCGTACGCAACTTATGAAAACCTAGGTGTGGTTACCACATCCTTCAAATGGACACCACATCCTCCAAATGTACACCACGTCCTTCAAATGGACACTTTTCAAAAATATTTCAATCATATAATTTTCAAAACTTGCCTGAACTACGAATTACCTTATTCTCGCCAAATGAGATATGCAAGCAACCTAAAATGGTATGCTCATAACCTTTATTTCAACTCAAGTTCTTTTTTTTAAAAGTTTCTATTAATTCAAAATTTTCATCTCAAATCACTTTAAAAGTTCCTACTATCAAAAAAATTTTCAAAAACATGCATCATGCATTATTCATCCAAAAAGTGATGACAAAACCCCATTTTCAAAATTCTAAAGAGGATACAAGTGGACTATTAGTAACCGGGTATTCAAGTAAGTGAACTAAAGGTGATTAGACATGTAGGTACTAAAAAGGCAAGGTAAGGTGATGATCTTAAGATATCTTCCCTACATGCAACCAACCTCTAGACCATAGATTTTTGTTTCAAAGATCAAACCAGAGTCACGTTTTCAAAAGGGCTTTAAAACATTTCAAAAGGTTGCTAAAAACCTCTTTTCTAAAAGCCTTCTTCAGAAGGGCATTTCCAAAACATTTTCAAAAAACCTAAGTTTAATCTTCGGATTACATTTTGCTTTTAGGTGACAAAGCACATCTTTAATTATGTTAGGTGACGACTCCAAAAAAATTTCAAAAGCCCTTATTTAAATAAAAAAAAAAACAAGTTTTCAAGTTCAAACTCTCGTGGCACTTGTCCTTTATGAGGGTAAGTTCTAACAGAGAAAGTATCGTGCTTTCCCTAAGACAATATGGCTTAGGTAAAAATCGAGACACAAAAATTGGGGACTCTACTGGCGACTACATAGAGGGTTAACCTATTGTCATGTGTTTTCACCTGTCACTCACTAAGAATCTCTAGTTACTTTGTTCAGTTTTATCCACTATTCAAAATTTTTCAATCTAAGTTTTCAAAATCACAAGTGTTCCAAATCAAAC
>CM065390.1:41150000-41152500 GCA_033060915.1 Euryodendron excelsum | reverse complement strand
ACAAGAGAGAGTGGGGGAGTATGGAAAGGTAAACTAGAGATTACCTTGTCTTATTTCTTCTTTCTTTGATGGAGGCTTGGGCCTTGGAGTCAGGAAGACTTCGGGAGCTTTCAGGAAGCGAGGCGGACCTTCGATGGAGCTCAGAGGCTAAGGCTTCGAAACTTAGGGCTAGGGCTCGACCGACCAAACTTCGAGAGAGAGAGAGAGGGAGGGCTCCGAGAGCTGTCTGGAATGGAGAGGGACAGTTTTTGGAGGATTTTTTTTACCCAAAACAGAGAGGGGGAAGGTCTGTATTTATAGTGCAATTTTAGGGATGTCATGCGCCACTCTTAGTGGTTCACACCTTAGCCTTGGCCGTGCGCCACTAAGAGTGGCGCAGGAAGGTTTAATCCAGGCTAAAAAAAAAGCTAGATACGGGACTAGTTGATTCATAATTGATTCCGGGGGGTTATGCGCCATTATTAGTTGCACACGGCTACAGAAATGTCATGCTTCACTTGAAGTGGAGCAAGGAGGTTCTAGTTCGAAAAGGGAAGGTGCTGGACAGTGGGGCCCTGCTAAAAATAGAAGGGAATACCCTAGAAAGTGTCATGGAGGTTGCCAATTTGATTTCCAGAGCCGGTATGGTTAAAGAGAATGATCGGATGGTGGTCACCTCATCCTGGGAGACATAGGGTTGACCAAGATTGACTCGAGTTGACTGCATTGACAAGAGTTGATTGGGGTTGATAGGGTTGACCAGAGTTGACTGGAGTTGACCAGAGTCGACAAAGGGTTGACCAGAGTTGATTGGAGTGTTGCCGATTTAATACCCAGAGCTGGTGTGGTTTCCTAGGGCATTTGGATGCCTAGAGGCAAAGCAATCATTTTGACCGGGGACCTTCGAGAAAGGTCCGGGGTTGACTGGACAGCACTGGACATGCCGAACCATCTAGGGATGACTTTAGAAGGTGGTCTTACCGTTTCAAGGATTTTATACTTTCTCAAGGAATGTGCCGGGCCCGCTAGGGGCAAAATGGTCATTTTTCATCGGGACGAACTAGCAGGCGTTCGTGTTGACTGGTCTGGATCTATTCTGGACTTCTGTCTAACAAATTAGTACTTTCTCGATGGACAAGCTTGAAAAGGTCTTATCGTCTTAAGGGATAAATTTTCTCAAAGGTCGTGCCGGACTGGGACGATCTTTTGTTCTTGAGGGATCAACTTTCTCGAAGAACGTGTCGAGTTTCGACGGTCTTTTGTTCTTGAGGGGTTTATGCTTTCTCAAAGAACGTGTTAGATTAGCGTACATTCTACATTGGTGGGCTAGCAGGAGCCAAAAGTGAACCACTTATCCATCACGGGGACTTAGGTACTTTCCAGAGATGAGTGTGAAGGGGCTTTATCGATTTGAGAAATAAACCTTATCGGTGATCGTGCTGTGCTGGATTGAATGGTCTTACCATCAATGAGGGATCAACTTTCTCAAATAACGAGACAAATGGGTTTGACTTCAGATTTGAATGGACTTATCGTCTTATTGGAAGACATGCTGGACTGGATTGGACTAACTAATGCAACAGGGGCATTTTGGTCATTTTAGCTCTAGTGGGCCTAGCGGGCTCGTGAAGCGGTTGACGAACTGGATTAGATTTGGGAAGCTGGTTTGGGCTTGAGTATGCTTGAGTTGGTTTGGAGGTGCTTCCGGTCAAGTCCGAGATCGCCGAATGGCCAAAATAGGGTGTTAACACCTACTACTTCCACAGAATTGTGGAATGGGCACAAGCCTAATTTACGACATGTTCAAATATAGGGGAGTCCAGTATACTTACTGAAAGGGAAAGTAGATAAGTTAGAATTGAAAACAGATATCTGTTTCTTTGTTGGGTACTCTAGAAGAACTAAATGTGGTTTATTTTATTATCCTAAGGATCAGAAGGTCATTGTTAGCACCAATGCTTGACTCTTAGAAGAGGACTATGTAATGAAACACAAACCCCAGAAGTAAGATTGTTCTAGAAGAGCTGAGAGGAGATAGACCAGCACATACTTCTTTATTACCTTTAGTACAAGAAGAAGCACCATAAGACCAAGTCATTGACATCCCATTGCCTCGTCGTAGTGGGAGGAATGTTGTGTCTTAGGCTGATATTGAAATGCAGTGCGCAGATATCGTCAACACGTTGGTCCCATAACCAGGGCATGATGATGGTGCACAAGGATCATAAACAATAGATCAATTCGCTCGAAATACACAGACAGGTCGTGACTCGTCGCAGTGGGAGGGTTATATGCCAAATTGATCGATATTTGTTCTTGGGAGAGTCTTACGACAGAATCCCTAATGAACTTGATGCTGAACCCGTGAACTATAAAGAAGCACTTCAAGATAAAGCCGCAGAACTTTGGACAAAGGCTATGAAATCAAAGATGGAGTCCATGTACTCTAATCAAGTCTGGAATCTTGTAGAACCACCTGAGGGGATAAAACCCATCAGATGTAAGTGGATTATAAGAAGAA
>CM065390.1:41132500-41147500 GCA_033060915.1 Euryodendron excelsum | reverse complement strand
AAATATTGTACTCTCTCGTTAGAACTCATCCTCCTAGAAAAATGAGTGCGACTAGGTTTGAATTGAAAATTGATTTGAATAAAAGGGCTTTTGGAAAACATTTGGAGTCGCCACCTAACTTGATTAAGGTGAGTTAAGTCACCTAAAAACTAAACATAATCCGAAGACTACACTTAGGGTTTTTTAAAACGATTTTGAAATTACTTCCTCAAGAGAGGGTTTTTAGGAAAACAGGTTGTTTGGCAATCTTTAGAAAATAATTAAGCCCTTTTTGAAAATAAACTCCATTTTGGTCTTTCAAAAACAGTGATCTAGGTTCGGAGGTTGGTTACGTGTAGGAAAGATCCACTAAGTCATCACCTTACCCCGCCCTTGCAGTACCTACATGTCTATTTACCCTAAATTCACCTATGAGAGTTTTCAACTAACAAATGTCCAATCCTATCTACTTTAGAAAAAGAATGTTTAAAAAGACATGATGCAAGATATGTAAATGCAAGAAAAGAGATTTGATTTGGAAATAGATTTGAAAAGAAATTGATTTGATTTAGAAGATATTTGAAAAGATAGATTTAAAATTGAAATTTAAAAGATATTTGAAAAGATAGATTTGATTTGATTTTGAAAATAGATTTGAGAAAAGATATTTGAAAAGAATTATGGAATTGGAAATTGGAAAAAGGTTGTGGAAATAGAAGCTTGAAAAAGATTGTGACCGCACCCATGAGGGTTGCCTACGTATTCTTTTTGAGGAATCAGATCAATCGTAGTTCGGACAAGAGTCCGATAGAAAATAGAAGATTTGATATGAAAGAAGAAGCTTAATTGGAATTTGGATTTGATTTGAATTTAGAATAGAGGATTGGAAATTGGAATTGAAGGATTAGGAAATTGATTTGGAAAGATAGAAATTGGAAGATGGATTTGGAGTTGTTTTGGAAAGATTGAGATTTAGGAAACCTAAACTTAGGAAGATAGGATTTAGGAAGGACTCGAGATTTAGGAAAGATTCGACCCAAATGTTGGAATTAGAAGATTAGGAAAAATTGGATTTAGGAAAGATTCAAATTAGGAAAAGTTCGAATTAGGAAAGTTTCGTTTTGGGAAAGTTTCGTTTTAGGAAAGTTTCATTTTAGGAAAGTTTTGAATTAGAAAAGGTTTTATTTTAAGAAAATTTTGAATTAGGAAAGTTTTGATTAAGGAAAAATTTGAATTTGGAATGTTTTATAATAGGGAAGTTTTGAAATTTAGAAAGTTTGGAAATAGGGAAATTTTGAAAGTTGGAAATTTTTGAAATTTAGAAAGTTTGGAATTTAGAAAGTTCCGAAGTTTAGAAAGATTTGAAAAGTAAGATTTGGAAAGTTAAGATTTGGAAAGGGCTGGAAAAAGGGTTGAATTAGGAAAGGTTTGGAAGCTTAAAGTTTAAGGAAAGATTTAAAAGTTTAGGTTTAGGAAACTTATGATTTAGGAAAGTGTGAGATAAGAAAGGATTTGGATTAGGAAAAATTTGGAGTTTATTCTTAAGAAGAAGTGTTTTGATTTTATTTCCAAAAATGGAGGATAGGATCTAGTTTTCTAAATGGGAAGATTAGATTTGGTAAGGATTTGAAAGGTAAAGTTTTAGAAATCCTAGATTTGGAAGACTATAGTTTTGACGTAAAGAAGAGGTTTTGGAAATATATATATATATATATAGTTTTGATGTAGAAAATAAGATGTTTTGAAAATATATATATATATATATAGTTTTGATATAGAAAATAAGAGGTTTTGGAAATCTAGGTTTTAAGGCAAGGTTGAAAATCATGTTTTTGGGAAGAAAAACTAGGGTTTCCTAATTGTTGGCTCTAGGGCTTAACTTGGACTCTAAGAAAAGAGATTTTTGAAAAGTGAGTTTTTAGAAAGAGAGATTTTTGGAAGGAAATCCTAGAGAGGAGTTTCTAGAAGGAAGAATTTGGAAGGAGCTTTTAGAGAGGAGTTTTAGAACAAAGACTTTGAAAGAAGTTTTTAAAAAAGAGTTTTTAGGAAAGAGATTTAGGGAGAGTTTTCTAAGAAGGAAACCTAGGGAGTGTTTTTAGGAAAGGAATTTTGAAAAGAGTTTTTTGGAAAGGAGTTGAAAAGGAGTTTTTGAAAAATAGATTTTTAGAAGGAGCTTTTGAAAACAATTTAGGAAAGGAGATTGGAGAGAGTTTTTAGAAAGCATGTTGGAAAAGAGATTTTTTAGAAAGTATATAAAATATCTCACTTTCCTAAAACGATTCTAACCATAAGAAGGTTAGAACCACTTTAAGATAGTGGTTTTGAAAACAACAATGTTTTGAAAATATGGACCATATTGGTCACTTTAAATGTAACACTTTTCTAAAGCAACCCTAGCCATGAAAAGGCTAGAATCACCCTAGAATTGTGATTTTGAAAATAAGTTTTGAAAAAGAAGTTTTTGATGCAAGCTTTTGAAAAAGAGTTTGAAAACAAATTTTGAAAGAAATGCAAAATCATGATATGCACAATGCAAAGAGGGTCGTGAACATACAAGGTTAAAGGCTTCACCACATAATCAAGGAGGCCGAACCCACATGGTCTCCGGTTAGACTAAAAGAAAGCCCCCGACACGATAACTCTCCAATAGCCTAATCCTACACATAGACCGAGAATTCCCTTATTTCAAGCATGCAAGAAGGGGGGGAAGAAGATGAGGGATTAAAATAGAAGAAAACCCAAGTGGGTTAGGAGAAAGAAGAGAGGGGAAAGATGCGTAAACTAAAAGAGAAAGCCTACCTTGTGTCTTATTTATTTTACTTTGCTTTGCGTGCTTTGCTTTTCTTACTTTGCTTTGATCTTCACTTCAGTCTTCAAGAGTTTGTCTTCAATCTTCAAAGCTTCATAGTTGCAGCAATCCAAGCCTTCAATGGAGGGTTTGAGGCTAGTGTATGAGTATATGAGAATGTATGAGTGTATAGGAGGCTAGGGTTTGTGTATGGATGCTAGAGTTTGGAAAACCTAAAAGAGACTAAGGTTTTAATAGGTTACAAGCTCTGTATATCGAAGAGCAGGGTTTTTAGATTGAGTTTGCGGACCTCTTTCACGTTGGAGGAGGCTCTGTATTTATAGACAAGGGAATGACCTAGCGCATGTTACAGTGGCGCTAGGCCAAAAATGCTTCTAGTGGTGCTAGGCCAAATATTGGCTTGGCGCCACTACTAGTGGTGCCAAACACTTAGAAAAGTTTTAAGGTCGGCAAGCAACGTATCTTGAGAAGATTTGGGCGCCTGTACTAGTAACTACCATACAATTTTTAGTCTGGCTTCACTAGGAGTGACTCCGGAAGGTTCGGGAAGGTTTCAAGGGACCAAGAATGGCCTGAAAGGTCAACAAAGGACAAGAGCACTTAAAATAGTGTCCCGGAGGTAGTAGACTTGAAAAAGAATAGCAAGATTTATCGGAAGGGTTGATCGAGCCATTAGGGGCAAAACGGTCAACTAGATCGGAAAGCTGCCGAAATAGACCCAGAATGTCCCGGAAGAAGACTCGAGATTTAGAAACATTATTTAGAATGTTCCCAAATGCTACTGGTTTGTTATCTAGAGCCGATGTGGCTAGAAAAAGGCGACCGACCCACTAGGGGCAAAACGGTCATTTTACACCAGGTTTGTCGGAACTAACTCAGAATGATCTAAAAAGATAAAGGAAGGTTGGGAATACTATAAAAAGCATTCTCATGAGGTTACCGGTTTGATACCCAGAGCCAGTGTGGCTAGAAAAAGGCGACCGACCCATTAGGGGCAAAACAATTATTTTGCACCGGGTTTACCGGAACTGACTCGGACTGATCTGAAAAGATAAAGGAAGGTTGAGAATACTATAAAAAACATTATTGGGAGGTTATCAGTTTGATACCCAGAGCCGGTGAGGTCCTCGGGGCGTTCGGATGCCTAGGGAAAAAATGGTCATCTTGACCGGAAAGCCTCGGAATTGGCCCGAAACTGACTAGAAGACACCTAATCATGCCGGATCATCTCTAAGATGATCTTGGAAGGGTGGACTTACCATTCTGAAGACTTAGGTATTATCTCGAGAAACGTGCCAGAAAATAGCCCTAGGGGCAGTTTGGTCATTTTTCATCAAAGTGGGCTAGCAAGCACCGGTGTTGACTTGGGTTTTGAGTGTGTCTGTCACTCTGATGGCGGTCTCGTGATACAGGGGTTTGTTGGCAATTCCCTATATCGACCTGCTTACGAGTATTTCTGCTACTCTGACGATTGCGATGTTTACGAGTACTTTCGCTACTCTGACGGTTCGCGATCATTCCCGAGACTACCTGATCTCGGAAAGCTGCTAAAGTGACTTAGCGCTTAAGAAGTCAACTTTCTCAGAAGGCGTACCGAAACAGACATTTCTGCATTGGCGGGCTAGCAGGCGCCAAAGGTGAACCATTCTACCATCTCAAGGATTTGGGGTCTTATCCCGGTCGACAAGTTTAAAGGGACTTACCGTTTCGAAGAAACTTTCTTCGAAAAATGTGCCGGATTGGATAGACTTACCGTCTCAAGGAATTAGTTTTCTCGAGAGAGGGATTGAAATTGGAATAGGAAAAGGGGACTTATCGTATTCGGAAAGACGTGCCTATTGGAATTGGAAAGGGGACTTACCGTCTTCAGAAAGACGTGCCTATGGGAAAATGGAAAGGGGATTTACCGTATTCGGAAAGACGTGCCTATGGGATTGGACCGAACAACACCCACAAGGGCATTTTGGTCATTTTGCTTCTATTTGGGCCTGGTGGACCCGCAAAGCGATGAATAGACAGGATTAGACTTGAAAAGTTGATTTGACTCAAAATATGTCTGCATTGACTTGAATACAAGTCTGGACGGACGGTAGACCACCGAGCGGTCAAAAATGGGGTACCTACAGCTGTAAGCCCACTCTCTTTGGAGTAAGGCGTGTATAAGAGATACAGCAGAAGTCTGAAAGTTGGGTTTGAGAAATTGATTCATACTTGTTGCTGTTACTTGCAGTTTGAGATCAAAGTAAAAGGATTTCAAAGTTCATAACTGCTGCTATTCAGGATCAAACCAGAGAGATCTTAAGGGTACGATTCTAATCACATAGATTAGTCTCTGCTAATCAAATTAGAATTTCGGTATTATGCATATGCACTATAGTCAGGTCGTGAAAAATTTCACAATCCCCATCAAGATCATCAATTCTTATGAAATATAATGTTATAGTTCATACTCTTAGATGGAATTGGATAAACCATCAGTAGGACTGTAGCATAAGTTTTTAATAGGTCTGTCTTGACTATAAGAAACTGTAGTTCCACCTCTTTCCACTAGTACACTTTGTGTGTATTGAATAGGATCGTGTTGAGGTTATTGTTTTTATACTGACTATGTAAAAACAATTAATACATCATGATTATTATAAGTACTTATGCTCTTAATCCTAATATAATAAATAGACACGTGCATGTAATGTTTATTGTTTTGATTCATAGAAGAGTAAGATTCTTTGTGGGTTAATAAACTCAATGAGTTGAACAATAACATTCCATGTATGGTGAATATTAATTATTGATGGAATCTACGTTCGGGTATAGGGATTGATGATACCTCCTTAAGGAAACTTATAAGTTTTGATTATGTCAAACCCTACAAGTAGATTATGAATCCGACATATCAAATAAGTTAAGTGGAAGGTCCCAAGGGATTAAATAAGTCTATTAAATTTAACTGTCAGTAATTTAATTTAATAAATTGATATATATGATCTTAACATGGGGAGATAAATAAGCATTTAATAATATGAAGCTCAAAATATATTCCTAATATGACAGGGAGTGCAATTATAATTCATTAGTGATATAAATTATAATTTAGGTAAATAGAGATTAATCCTGGTTAGATTAGGAATCCTTATTTGCGTAGGAAACCCTAGTCATACTAATCCTATAGTCCGTGCTATAGCCTCTATATATACAACACTCTAAGAGTAGTTAGGGCTACACTTGCTCGTAATTAAGAGATACATATTTTTGTGAGAGCAAGAAACCTCAACAGCTGTGAGCCCACTCTCTGGAGTAAGGCTTGTTCGAGGGATACAGCAAAAGTCCAAAGGTTGAGTTCAAACAGTTAAATCTTTCTTGTTATTGTTGCTTGCTGTTCGAGATCAAAGCAAATGGATTTCGAAATTCATACCTGCTGTTATTTGGGATCAAACCAAAGATATCTTGAAAAATGATTCGAATCACATAGATTAGTTTCTGTTAATCAGATCAAATTTTTTGGTATTATGCGCATGCACTATAGCTAGGTCGTGAAAAATTTTGCAGTTCCCAACACTTGCTCCTCCACCTGCTCCCCACAGAAGAAATCAGCAAGTGGAAGGAAACAAAGTCAGGGTGGTTAACCAAGGAGGTGCATGACAGGAAAACAGAGCGGGGCTAGAGGAGGAACATAGCCACGTTGTCCAATCTTAGCTACGACCAATTCCTCAGGCCATAAAAGGTGTTGGAGAAAAGATGGAGAATCCCCAGGCCTGGGACGAGCAGATCACGGTCGTGCAAGCACAAATAGCAGTAGTCCTAGAAGCAGTCAAAATGAAAACTCCCAATACCGTCGAAGAGCTGGTGAGCCAAACCGACTCGCCATTCACTAAAGCAGTCGTAGAGGAGCCCTTACTGCCAAAGTTTAAGATGCCAACCCTAGAAACCTTTGACAGGTCCAAGGATCCCTTAGATCACTTGGAGACGTACAAAGCCTTGATGCACCTATAGGCAGTGCCTGATGAAATCATATGCCTTCCTGATCACACTCAAAGGGTCGGCCAGGGTGTGGTTTAATAGAATCAAGCCAAGGACGATCGAAACTTTCGTCCAATTGAGTAAGCTCTTTGTCGGTCACTATATAGGCAGGCAAAGGTTAAGGAGACTTGCCTCTTATATGCTGACCATAAAGCAAGGAAGGGATGAAAACCTTAGAGACTTTGTGACCAGGTTCAACAAGGAAACCCTTAACGTCGACGATGCAGAAGATAATGTGGCGGTCACCGCATTCATGAGCGGCCTCAAAACCCATAAACTCCTCTACTCCCTGATGAAGGAACCACCAAAGGACATGGTAGAACTCAAGCTCAGAGCTCAAAAGCATATGAATGCCGAAGACTCAATTAATACCCAGTACGATAAAAAAATAGCTATGGTAGACTAACTCGCGTTTAGACAGTAAGAAAATGTCAGGAGAAGGCAAGACTGATTGAGAAGACCCCAAAGTATTCTAATTCTAGTTCTCGAATAGAAGGAAATAGGGGACGATCAACAAACCTTAATCTCAACTTCGCGTCTCCCATCCTATATGAGATCCGCAACTATCCAGCTCTAAAGTGGCTCGACAAGTTGAAAACGCCTATTTTTGGAAAAACCTTTTGAACATAAGATTTGAAGAAGTTTGAAAACTAAATTTTGGAAGACAGGTTTTAGGGCTTAAAACCCTAATGTGGCCTTTGAAAGCCTCGTTGAATATGCCACTTCCCTAACCATGAAAAGGCTATAATCGCTTTAGGGTTGTGATTTTGAAGACAGGTTAGGGCTTGAAACCCTAATGTGGATCTTGGTGGTCCCTTTGAGTATGTCACTTTCCTAAGACAACCCTAACCATGAGAAGGTTAGAATCACTCTAGGGTTGTGAGCTTGAAAATAAGAACAATGCATGAATATGATAAGTATAATGCATAGAGGTCATTAACATACATGATTGAAGGTTTCACCACATTGCAAGAGACTTTAAGACCATATCGTGATTGGTTAGGCTAAAGGAAAATCCTCAACACGATGATCTTTCCAAAGCTTCCCCTGGGCGTGGACCTAAGATCTTTTTATTTCAAGCATGCAAGAAGAGGGATTTTAGAGATGGGGATTAAAATAGGAGAATAGTCCAAGTGGACTAAAAGGGAGAAGAGAAAGAGAAGGATTGTAGAAAAGTAAATAGAACCTTACTTTGTCTTCTTGTTAACTTGAATTCTGCGATGGAGGACTTACTTGAACTTTGCAATGGCCTTCAAGAACTTCCAAGGGCTGGACTTGATCTTTAGCGGAGTTAGGAAGCTAGAGTTTCAGTGTTTAGGGCTAGAGGGGGCTAGGGCTTGAGAGAATTAGGGTTTTTGGAGGATTTCAAGGGCTTACATGAGAGTGGCAGTGTTTTTTTGTAATTTTTCAAACCTCCAATAGGCTGGGGGTGGCCCATATTTATAGGCAAATTTTTTAGGAGGTGGCGGCATTAGAAGTGGTGCCTAGCCATTTCTTGGCTAGGCGCCAGCTTGGTATGGAAATAATCCAAAAGATTTGATTTGGCTTAGGCCGGAAGGCAAAGATCTTGGCGCCACTCCTAGTGACTCCAAGTCATTTTTTATCCTGACTCCACTGTGACTAGCTTCAGTTTGATCTAAAAAGCTGCTGGGCTATAGGGCCCAACTGGAAAAGAGATAGGGGCACTTAGGAGCCCCCTGGGGGTTGTCAATTTGATACCTAAAGCCATAATGGTTGAAAAGTATGACCAGCCCACCATGGGCAAAACGGTCATTAGAACTGGGAAATACCAAAATTGGTCTAGAGTCAGTTAGGATGGGATTCAAAGGTCAAGAACACTATCAAGAGTGTCCCAAGGGGTTACCAATTTAATACCTAGGGCTGGCGTGGTTGAACGGGATGAGCGGCCCACCAGGGGTAAAACAATTATTTTAATTAGGAAGCATTGAAACGGGTCCGAAATTGACTGGTAGGGGATTTGAAGGTTAGGGACACTTAGGGGAATGTCCCTAGGGAATACTGGTTTGATACTCAGAGCTAGAGTGGTTGACAAGGGCGATCGGGCGCTCGGGGGTCAAATGGTCATTTTGATCAGGAATTACTAGAATGGGTTCAGAATTGGTTCGAATGGCATTCTGAGCATACCGGATTGTCTAGAAAAATCTTGGAAGGGATGGACTTATCACTCCGAGCACTTAGGTAACTTCTTGAAGAGTGTGCCAGATTGAATCTGATTGAATGATGCCTCGGGGCATTTTGGTCGTTTGGCTTCGGTTGGGCCCAGTGAGCTCGAGAAGCAGTTGATTGACTGGACTAGAGTTTGAAAGGTTGATTTGGGTTTGATGTGTCTGTGGTGTTTGAAAGTGAGTCTGGTCAAGTCGGAGATTGGTAAACGGGCAAAAATGGCATGCTTACAGTGTTTTTTCATGGAGATGAGTAACTAAATTCTACATTGGCATGGATTGTGAAGATTGATTGGTCAAGGGAGGTTTCTTCAAGGTATTATTGAACTTTCATGATTTAATCTTTTCTAAACCTAAAATTCATTCTCTTCTTCTTAGATTCTTAAGAAATCTTGAGTTTTTTTTTTATTGAATTCTAGACATACTCATAAACAAGCTTTAAATTGGGATGAATATGAATAGGATCCTTGATATCAATCCTATAAGATATTTTATATACTAAAAAGGAAGTGAATAAAATCTTAAATTGTTTTTATAGTCAAAATTCCCTGATTTAATAGCACAATTGTTGATATTGAATTGAGATAAAAATTACTCTGAAGAAGATACTCAAAAACCAATTAATTGAATCAACTTTGCCAACCTTTCTTTTTTTAAATCAAAATCCGCTAGCTTAAATTTATTTTAATTGTCTAGAACAATTTCTCAACCAAAACCTCGAACAAACAAATTTTTATTTCTTTTTGGTTACCATTGGAGTGATATTCGCATATATTCAACATCTTTTTTAGTGAGTTCACTACCTTCTTCTTTATACCCTAATTCTTGCATATCGTGCAAGACTATTCCCTATGGATTGACCTCAGACTACATTGAGTACTATTTTGCATCACATCCGTCCTGTTGCGGAGATTTCAATATTATTTTGGAACAATCAAAATTTTGGCGTTGTTGCCAAGGAATTGCAAATTTACACTACGGTAAGCAAAAAGGCAAACAAATAAAAGGTGAAAACAAGCATGGAAGGAATTGATTCTTGCGGAAACTACTTCACCATAAAACTACAACATCGAGTAAATTTAAGAACTTAATTGGGTAAACTCATTCTATCCCTAATATTTGTGAGCATGTTAGGTTTTTTTTTTCTTTTTTTTTCTTTTCTTAGTTTCTTTTAGATAATTTTTTTTTTTTAGAGGAGATAGGCTTAGAGAAGGCTAGGCGTTCACTTGCAAATTGGTGGATACTCCCCACTATACTACAACCACAACCACAACCATAGAGAATCATTTGGGATTATCTTAACCCTCAAAGATAGACCCTTCCATCATGTATCATACTACCCTCGAATCATAATGCACTTATTCTTAAGCCGAGAATAGTCTAGTTAATTCCCCATTTTAGCGACATGAATACAAATAATCCATATACACATCTTAAGAAATTTGAGGATGTCTGTATCATGTGTCCAAATAACACTTGCATTATTGAGATTCTATGTCTCAAATTGATTCCATTCTTGTTAAAAAGATAAAGCCAAAATATGGCTTAATTCCTTGAGGCCTAGATCTATTGCGTCATAGGATGTATTACAAGCTAAGTTTCTTAAACAGTTTTTCTATGAACACCGTACTGAGGTGATTCGTTGCCAAATCTCACAGTTCATTCCTCAAGAGAATGAGACCTTTTACCAATGTTGGGAGCGATATAAGGGAATTCTAAACTCATGCCCTTATCATGGCCAAGACCTTTGGCAGCTAATTAGTACTTTCTTTTTAGCTCTAACGCCAGAACTTAAAAGATTTGTGGAAACAATGTGCAATGATTCATTTGATGACAAGGCCTCAGAAGAAGCCTATGACTTTTTTGATTTTTTGGCCAAAAATGCTAGAGATTGGGACTCCACAGGGACGAGAAATCTTGAAAATAGGACTATCCCATGGGCGAAAGCTATGTATCCATTGAAGGATACAAATGATGTTAGTGCTAAGCTTGCCACGTTCACTAGGAAATTAAAAGCACTAAAGATGAGGCAGGTTGCATCGGTAAAGAGTGAAGCCGCTGTTAGTTGTAGTGTGTGCAATAGTACTGAGCATGGGACCGATTTGTGTTCCACCATTCCATCCTTTGGGGAAGTGTTGCATGGTCAAGTGAATTTCATAAATCCTTTTAATAAACCTGCACCAGCCAAACAAGGTCAAAGGATCCCATATGCACCTACAAACAATCCGAGGTGGAGAAACCATCTAAACTTCAGTTGAAAGAACGATGGTAACTTAGCACCCCAAAACTACCAAGCTCAACCACAGTTTCATGGCCCTCCAATCCAATACCTTGCATAGAGCCAATTGTTTCAACAACCACCACCACCATAATAGAACACATACAAACTTCTGCCTATTAGGTCTGTCACGCCCTAATTTTTCGCACTTAAGAAAATAAGTAAGAAAAATACAGTACTCTCTCGTTAGAACTCATCCTCCTAGAAGAACAAGTACAACTAGGTTTGAATTAGAAATTAATTTGAATAAGGGCTTTTGGAAAAAATTTGGAGTTACCACCTAACTTGATTAAGGTGAGAAAAATCCAAAAACTAAACTTAGGATTTTTGAAAAAACTTCCTCAAGAGAGGGGTTTTTATTTTTTTTTTATTTGAGAAAACAAGTTGTTTGGCAACCTTTGAAAAGATTTAAGCCCTTTTTGAAAATAACTTCATATTTGGTCTTTGAAAACAGTAATTCTAGATTAGGAAGTTGGTTATGTATAGGGAAGATATCCTAAGATCATCACCCTGTCCCACCCTTGTAGTATCTACATGTTTTTTCACCCTAGGTTCACTCATTTAGAATCTTCGATTATCCAATGTCTAATACTATCCACTTTGAAAAAAATTATATGATGCATGATATACATGTGCAAGAAAAGGATTTGATTTTAAAAATAAATTTGAAGAGAGGATTCGAAGTGTTAAAGAGGTTGTGAAAATTAGAAACTTGAAAAAAGTTGTGAAAATTAGAAGCTTGAAAAAGGTTATGAAAATTGAAAACTTAAAAAAGGTTGTGACCACATCTATGAGGGTTACCTACGTATCCCTTTGTTGGGAATCAGGTTAGTCGTAGTTCGGACTAGATGTCTGATTAAAAATAGACACTTAGGAGTCTTGTTTGATTTGAAAAGACACTTTGAGGCTTTTAGAAAGTTTGACTTGAAAAGGGTTTAATTTGAACTTTGATTGGAATATTGAAAATTAAACTTCGAGTTGAAATTGACTTTGATTTGAAATCGAACTTTGAAGTAAAACTTGGACTTATTTTGAAAAGTTTGAATTGAACTTTAAAATCATCTTGACTTGAATTAAAGTTTGAAAACCATTTTGGTTTAGACATGAGTTTTAGAAAAGAGTTGAAGCTTCCTAACTTGGGGTTAGAGGGGTTGAAATAGGGTTTAGGCCTCCTAGGGTTTAGACATGCACTTGAAGTGGAAAATTTTGATTTTGAAAAGTTTGATTTTAGTGTAGTTCAGATTATGAAAGTTTCAAATTAGGAAAGTTTTGAATTAAGAAAGCTCCAAATTAGGAAAGTTCCATCTAAGAAAGGATTTGATTTTGGAAAGATTAGATCTAGAAAGATTTGAACTTAGAAGGATTTGAAAGTTAGAAATTAGGAAACATTTGAAATTAGGAAAGATTTGATTTCTATTTCCTAAAGTGGAAGATTGGATTTTATTTCCAAAAATAGATGATTTGATTTTGTTTCCTATTTACAAAATATATGAATAGACTTGAAATTAGAAAGCTTTAGTTTTAAAAATCTTGAGTTTAAAAATCTATGATTTTATGTAGAAAAAAGTTTTTAAAAATCTAAGATTTAAGGCAAATAGAAAGTCATGATTTTAATAAAGGAATTAGGGTTTCCTTAATCATGGATTCTATGGTTTTGAATTGGACTTCATGTTGGGGACTGCGAAATTTTTTACGACTCGGCTCTAGTGTATACACATACTACTAAAAAATTTTGATCAGATTAGCAGAGACTAATCTACGTTATTAGAATCATACGTTCGAGATCTCTCTGTTTTGATTTCGAATAACAACAAGTATGAAATTTGAAATCTTTTTGCTTTGATCTTAAACAGCACGCAATAGCAACAAGCACGAATGAATTGCTTGAACTCAACCTTCACACTTCTGTTGTATCTCTCCTATATGCCTGACTCTAGAGAGAGTGGGCTCACAGCTGCTAGGGTTTCTCTTCCTCATAAAAACGTGTATCTCTCAATTATGAGCAACTATAACCCTACCTGCTCTTACAGTGCGTATATATAAAGGTTACAGCAGGGATCATAGGATTAGTATGATTAGGGCTTCCTACGCAAACAATGATTCCTAATCCAACCAAGATTAATTCTTATTTACATAAAAACTTATAAGCTTCTTCAAGGGGATATCATCAATCCCTATACCAGAACGTGGATTCCATCAATAATTAATATTCATCATACACGTAATGTTATTATCCAACTCACTGAGTTTATTAACACACAAAGAATCTCACTCTTCGGTGAATCAAAACAATAAACATTAAATGCATATGTCTATTTATTATATTAGAATTAAGAGTATAAGCACTCATAATAATCATGAGGTATTAATTGTTTTATATAATTAGTATAAAAATAATAACCTCAACACGGCCTTGTTCAATACACATAAAGTGTACCAGTGT
Source organism: Euryodendron excelsum (assembly GCA_033060915.1). Classification (NCBI taxonomy): domain Eukaryota; kingdom Viridiplantae; phylum Streptophyta; class Magnoliopsida; order Ericales; family Pentaphylacaceae; genus Euryodendron; species Euryodendron excelsum. Next base: position 41,133,791 of record CM065390.1, on the reverse strand, counting down.
AAGAAGTTGGAACCATACTATTTCTCATAGTCAAGACAGACCTATTAAAACCTTGTACTACAGTCCTACTAATGGTGTATCCAGTTCCATCTAAGATTGTGAATGATAAGCTTATATTCCATAAGAATCGATGATCTAAACTTTCATGTGTAAGCCGTACTCTACACACCAAATCATCTACTATATAGAATAAGAGACAAACATACACAATCATTAAATAAATAATGCAATACATACATTGCTCACATAGATTCTCATTAAAATAGAATAACTAATTTATTAATAAATACTAAAGCCATTATACATAGCATGTCTTTTAGTATAAATCCCTAACACTTCAAGGCAATGAGTTTTTGAAAGGTAGATCTTTGAAGAGAGTTTTTAGAAAGTGAATTTGCAAAAACTATTTTAAAAAGAGTTGAATAGAGAATTTTGCAAGTCTCTTCAATATCTCACTTTCCTAAAATGATTTCAATCATGAAAAGATTAGAACCATTCTAGCGTTGTGATTTTGAAAACAATTAGGGTTTGAAAACAAGATTTGGACCTTGAGAATCCTATTAAATGTGACACTCTTTTAAAACAATCATAACCATAGAGTAGTTAGAATCAGCTTAGGAGTTGTGATTTATTGAAAAACAATTTAGGGTTTGAACCCAAAATTTGGACTTTGATGGTCACATTTAATATAATACTTTCCTAAAGCAATCCTAACCATAGAGCAGCTAGAATCACCTTAGGGTTGTGATTTTTCAAACAAGTTTAAAAGAAGGAAATTTTGGATGCAAGTTTTGAAAGAGAACTTTGATGTAAGTTTGAAAATAACTTTGAATGCAATTTTGAATGTAATGCATGAACATGACAACCACAATGCAATAGGGTCATCAACATACAAGGTTAGGCTTCACTACATAATGAAGGGGGTCGAACCCACACCATTTTAGATTGAACTTGAAGAAAGCCCCCAGCGTGGTGACCTTCAACAAGTCTTCCTAAGCATGAACCGAGAAGTCCTTTGTTTCAAGCATGTAAGAAAGGGTGGTAGAAGAGATGGATTAAAATAAAAGAGAACCTAAGTGGGTTAAGAGAAAGAAGAGAGAAAGAGGGGGATTACATAACTTAACTAGAAAACCTACCATGTCTTCTCTTTACGTTGAATGCTTTGTTTACTTTGCTTTACTTGAACCTTGAGAACTTTGAGTATGTAACACTTTAATCTTCAATGAATGTTTGAAGGCTTGTATTTGAATATATAGTGTGTATAGAGGTTAGGGTTTGTGTGTATGGAGTG
>CM065390.1:41120000-41122500 GCA_033060915.1 Euryodendron excelsum | reverse complement strand
GCACGGCTTGTGTTCCATTGTTGAATCTTGGGCGTTGTAGAAACCATTTATAAACGAAACTCTGGCAAAATTTTTTAAACTGGAAAAAATGGTAGAAATTTTTAAAGTAAAATCTTTTTGAAGGAAAAAGATATAAAACCTTTGAGGGTGGAGTCTTTTTGGCAGAGAAACTCAGGAGGTCTTTAGAAAAAAAAAACTTTTTGAAGGAAAAGCCTAAAAAAACCTTTGGAAAAAGGGCTTTTGTTAAATCTTTTGAAGAAAAAGTTTTAAAAACGGTTTGAAAGTTTTAAACACTTTTTAAATTTGAGAGAGATAGGGAGCGCGCTCGAACGAGCAACGAAGTCCTGCCGAAACGAACCGACGTGACCTTTCGACTTCTCGCTTTCACCGCTACCTTAGGTAACTACCTTTTCTCATCTTTTCAATTGAATTTCTTGAGTTTGGATTATTTTGATGATTGACGAAGGAGGGGATTGTGTGATTGTTTGTAGCTTTCCTATTGGTTTGTTATGGCACCAAAGGGGAGTAAAAAGGGAGGGAAAAGAAGGTTGTAGAGGAACCCATAGTTAACCCAGACTTTGAGTTGGACTTTGACCCTAATAACTTTTTCAGTTCAAGCCCATAAGGACTTTAGCAAATATTGGGCTGGGAAGTCCGCGACAGTCGAGCGAGGTTTTGGTTGGGAAGCAGAGTTTGACACGAGGGTTAGAATACCTTGGCGGCCTGCCATGGAGAGTACATTTTGAGATGTTACTGCTACAGACTTTGACACATCAACACCATACTGTGTTGCTGGAGGCCCACACTATTACTTTTGGAGCTTTTTAGGTAGAGGTCCGAGAGACATTCAATCAAGTCAATAGGGAGTAGAGGCGATAAAGCCATGCTATTGAGGAGCTGCAAAGAGAGATATCCCATACTGTTTGGGGATCCAGCTAGAGATGACTCAATGATTCTAGTTTTTGAGAGTTTAGATCATTTGCATTCATGTTATATTTGCATTAGTCTAAAACTCTGTTTTGTTTCATTATTATGTTGTTAGAAGTCGAGTATAGATCATTTGCTTCACTGCTATATTTGTATTGATCTAAAACTCAATTTTTTTATTTTATTTTTGTTGGATGATGTTGGAGTTTAGATTGTGTGCTACGTTGTAGCAGTCTAAAACTCCTTATTATATATTTGGATAGAGCTTGTATGCTCCAAGACTTTCTTTTATATGTTGCAAGGTTATCATGGATTTCTAGAATATTTATTGTTGGTAAGCTTGACAGGTACAAGAACGAACGTCTGATTTTGCAAACTGTACATGGTCTGCTTGACACATTCATATTTGTTAAAGTTTTTATTATAACAGTGAATGTGTTACCTTTAAAATTTTTGGGAGTAGACAGAGATAGGGTATGCATGAAAGGATTTTAATTTTTTGCTCCTCTTTATTAGATTTTTATATAATTATTGAACACTTTGAGGACATTGAATAAACTGGATAGTGCATGTACTATCATGGTTTTTAGTCATTGACTTTATAGAGTTTTGTAATTTTATTCAAACAAAAGTGGAGATTTATACCTTGTGAGTTTAGAGACTTGTATTTTTCCAAGAGGTTTAAATTTTCTCAAAGCATATTTTTCAAATTCTATTATTTCAATAGTTCTATTATTTTTACCCGATTCAATTGTTAAAATTGGAAATGATATTGATACGTTTGAACTCTTCCATAAACACAAGGTTGTGTACAATTTGGGGATGAATCTAGGCCATTTTCAATACTTTGAGCCACAAAATTGTTATTTTTCATATTATCCTTTAAAAGCCACATTTGAGCCTAGTTGATTTTTTTTTTTTCAAATTTGCCTACTATACCTATGATTCTAAACACTAAGGCTTATATATGGAGAAGTGTATGTAAAGGTTATAATAAAAATTGGTGTACTTTTGGTACCATTGCTATATTCAAGGATGAAAAGTTGTTCCAATTTGTACAATTGAAAAAGAAAAAAAGAAAAAAAAAATGGAAGTGGTTGCATGTGGTTTAAATAGACATGGCTGCTATTGAGCAATTATGAAAAAAATGGAATTAATGGAAAGAGAGAGTGGAAAAGTTGATGTTGTGAGGGAATGAAAAAAAAAACAAAAGTTGGAGAATGTGAAGAGTATCTCAACACAATTGTCTAAACTATATCTTGTGTTCATAAGTCAACTATTATTTTCAACCCTTGTTCCCATTTTTTGTCAAACCTTTACCCATGGCCAAGATACAACCTAAACAATCCTAGGGGATCCAAAGAGTACACAATGCTTACGACAAAGCTATTGAGCATGTATCAATAATGTAGACAATTTTTGCATTGAGTATTCTTTCGTAGAGTTATGTCAATTCACTTACGTCACTATATATGCGTTTTTCATAGTTAAGTTGTGCAACTTACTCATTACACTTAATCCATGTATACACAACTTATGTGAGAACCCTGTGTGTTCGATTTTTCAAAGTGAT